>JACEGR010001650.1:0-158124 GCA_014170235.1 Listronotus bonariensis | reverse complement strand
GTTTTCGAGATATTCATCATCAAAGGGAGATTTAAATTTGAACTAAGCCTATTTTACTATATTCCCCCTTCTTTTGCACACAATTCTTGATTGAGCTAAAGTGTCACACAATATTTGATGTTCGCCTTTTAAAGAAATACTTTAAAGGGTGTTCGTTTTTAGACTTGGTATTTACTATTTTTTTTTAATTGTTATAAGAGATGTTGAGAATTTGGTGGAGTATAGAATTATATTAAAAAATAGTTTCCTTTACACCTGTTCTATTTGTTAGCTCAGCTAAGATTTTTGCTTTGCTATTGACAACTGATGATTTTATCGTTGTAACCATAGTTACGTTTCATTGTTAATAAAGGTATAAAGCGGCCCACAGACGATCAATATTATTGCGCAAACTGGTCATATTGTACAATATTATTGACCGATTAAGGTTTATATTGAGAGCTTATACAATATATTGTGTCAATCAAAAACAGTTTGATTTTTATTGTGCAATAGTGATTTATTGTGCCGTGTGTGGGTAATATTGCACAATTATTTCAGTTTTCAAAGACGAAAGAGTATTTGTTTTACAAAAACAATTACACAAATATGGGTTCAAAAGCAATAGACAAAGAATTATTTCTTATTTTTAAATATGTTTCAAGCAGCTACTTTTTTCTTATCCATGTTTTAACCAGTAGTTACAAAACAAAACTAGTTATTGTGCAATATATTAAATGTAGTCTTTGCATAAATATATTACACTGTTTGGGGACGACTAGCAATATTACTGTACATACAATATTTTGCCCAATAATATTGATCGTCTGTGGGCCCCTTAAAAACGAAGGTGCGTGTTTTTATACGAGGTGATTCGGAACAATATGTTTGTAAACATTCGAAACAATAATACATTCATCATATTATTTATTAAAAATCTACGGGGTGTTTTTAAAAAGTGGTGCCAAACAGTTATGATAGAATCTTCTCATCTAAATAAGAAAAAAAAATCATATCAACATGGCTCCGCAAATTATTTTCACTGTCAAGATACAGGGTGTTAAACTTTTTAACAAACTGAAAAATTTCAAAAACACGCTTTTTAGTAAAAGAAGGTGGGTTAAAATCAGCCCTTTTTCACCCCTCATAGTTACGAAAATTAAAAGTTCTTATCAAAATTAATTTATTATATCAGTAAGAAGTTTGGGTATTGGTCTTAACATTTTTTCAAAAATAGTTTAAAAGATAAATAGCAAGTCATATAAAACTTCTATTAAACTTGGTATGCATATTTGTTAAAATTTTGTGTTATATCTTGTTTTTGTCTTTTGAAATTGTATTTTATTTTCTGCGATTTTGTGGTCTATTGACACTAAAAACATTTAAATATCAAACCATTACGAGGTGTTTTGTGCTAAGTTCCATTAATAATGACAATGTTCCCTACATCTTGAAACTGTTAACTAGTCTGCCAAAACAACTGAACAGACCAGTCAGCCAAACTCCAGACTGGTCTGTAAAACTACGGACCATTCTGTCAAACAACAGACAATTCCGCCAAACTACAGACCAATCAGGAGTGTAACAGTCTGTAGTTTGGCAGACCGGTCTGTAGTTTCTCAGACTGGTCTGTTGTTTGACAGACTGGTCTGTTGTTTGACAGACAGGTCTGTTGTTTGACAGACTGGTCTGTTGTTTGACAGACTGGTCTGTTGTTTGACGGACTGGTCTGTTGTTTGACAGACTGGTCTGTTGTTTGACGGACTGGTCTGTTGTTTGACAGAACTGGTCTGTTGTTTGACAGACTGGTCTGTTGTTCGACGGACTGGTCTGTTGTTTGACGGACTGGTCTGTCTGTTCGACGGACTGGTCTGTTGTCTGACGGACTCGGTCTGTTGTTAGACAGACAGACCAGTCCGTCAAACAACAGACCAGTCTGTCAAACAACAGACCAGTCCGTCAAACAACAGACCAGTCTGTCAAACAACAGACCAGTCTGTCAAACAACAGACCAGTCTGTCAAACAACAGACCAGTCTGTCAAACAACAGACCAGTCTGTCAAACAACAGACCAGTCTGTCAAACAACAGACCAGTCTGTCAAACAACAGACCAGTCTGTCAAACAACAGACCAGTCTGTCAAACAACAGACCAGTCTGCGAAACTACAGACCGGTCTGCCAAACTACAAGACTGTTACACTCCTGATTGGTCTGTAGTTTGGCGGAACTGTCTGTTGTTTGACAGAACTGGTCCGTAGTTTTACAGACCAGTCTGAGGTTTGGCTGACTGGTCTATTCAGTTGTTTCGGCAGACCAATCAACAGTTTCAAGATGTTGGGAACATTGTCATTATTAATGGAGCACAAAACTCCTCGTAATGGTTTAATATTTAAATGTTTTTAGTGTCAATAGACCACAAAATCGCAGAAAATTAAATACAATTCCAAAAGACAAAAACAAGATATAACACAGAACCAAAGTCGGTCTATATAGGTTCGCGACATTTGGCCATATTTTTTTTTTGTAAATATCCTTTACCCATTATTTTTTTGGCGATGTTATTTAGGGCATTAAGGGGTTATTTATTACTAACTTAATTACATTTAATAAGGCCAGTGGCGTCTCGAGCGGCAACTAAAGGAAAACACGCGTTTCCAGACAGATGTTTATTTAGGAAACTAAGGAAAATTACCTTGTATTGCTCCTCCTCCTTGTTGTGTCTGTTGCTGTCCCCAAATCTGCTGATTCAACTGAGGTCTCTGCGGCCCTCCTTGCTGTCCCTGACTCACCAACACCTGCTGTGGAAACTGGGTCCGAATCACTTGCTGATTCATGCCTGGATTTATCTGATTTATCTGTTGCTGATTTGAGCCCTGAATATTTAAACCTCCTTGCTGATTCAACGTCACAGGCTGTTGATTCAGCAAACCGATGTTCTGATTCATCCCTTGGTCCAAATTCATACCTTGATTTATATTTTGTTGATTTAAAGAAGCTTGGGTTAATCCCGATTGCTGATTTTGTTGCAGTAGTTGCTGATTCAACTGTTGTCCCAGATTCTGCGAGTTTAGTTGCTGATTCAACTGCTGAACGGTCATGTGACTGATGGACTGTTGATTCAGTTGACCTTGCCCTCCTCCTTGAATCAACTTTTGTTGCTGAATCGCCTCAAATTGGTTCTGAGTCACAAATTGCTGTTGGCTAGTCAAGTTTTGCTGATTTGGGATCAACTGTTGGTGTTGACTTGTATTTATTTGTTGCTGGCTAATGAATTGTTGTTTTTGATTCAATAAATGTTGATTCAAACCTTGCTGACCGAAGTTTTGACCTTGACTGATTTGTTGATTAAGATTTTGTTGCTGAATCACCCGGTTTTGAATCAACTGTTGCGGATTTATCTGCATTTGTTGATTTTGCACAATCATTTGTTGATTCTGAGTCACCAATTGCTGGCCATGTCCTTGATTAACAATGTTTTGTTGATTTAAACTCAAATTCTGCTGGTTCAAACTGATATTTTGCTGATTCAACCCAATATTTTGCTGACCCATCCCAGCCAATTGATTTTGATTTTGATTCAACAGCTGCTCTCTCTTTAACTGTTGCAGCTGTTGAAGCTGCTGAGGACTCAACTGACTAAGCTGATGGTGATTTGGAGACAAACTTAATAAGTTGTCTTGGTTCTGTTGATGCTGATTTCCTCGATTCAATATTTGGTGATTCTGTTGATTAACCAATTGATTTTGGCTTAATATAGGACTCTGTTGATTAACTCGACCTTGATTTATCTGATTCATTGCCTGATTTTGTTGATTCTGTTGAATCAACTGTGAATTTTGTTGGTTTGACTGACTCTGCTGAATCAATTGTTGATTTTGTTGGATCAGCTGTTGATTTTGCTGGTTCTGAATCTGCTGAGACCCAACCATTTGATTCTGTGGTGACAACTGTCCCAGAAGCTGATTTTGCAAATCATTTTGACTTTGATGCTGCCTTAAAATTTGATTTGACTGATTCTGTTGTTGATTCATTTGGTTTTGACTATGTTGCTGATTAAGAAGTTGATTTGCTCTGTCTTGTTGGTTTAGTTGTTGCTGACTTAACCTATCTTGTTGTCCCAAAAGTTGATTGGTTCGTTCTTGCTGATTCAAAAGTTGATTTGCTCTATCTTGCTGTTGATTAAGCAATTGGTTAGCGCGATCTTGTTGCTGGTTTAGAAGTTGATTTGCGCGATCTTGCTGTTGATTTAACTGATTTTGGGGTTGTTGTTGGTTTAGAAAATGATTAACTTGTTGTTGAGACAACTGATTTTGTTGTTGTTGAAGCTGACTTATTTGATTCTGTTGGTTTTGTTGTTGCTGTTGTTGTTGTGTTGTTGCTGGTGACTCATAAGTTGATTCTGAATTTGCTGAGGACTCAAAAGTTGATTCTGATTTTGCTGTGGCGATCTAATCACTTGGTTTGGGCTTGGTGATTGTCCAAGTTGATTTTGTTGGTTAATTAGTTGATTTTGTTGGTTTAATAGTTGATTTTGTTGATTATTTTGCTGATTTTGGGTGCTATTAAGCTGAATATGTTGATTGTTAAGCTGATTTTGTTGATTAAGCTGATTTTGTTGATTATTTAGCTGATTTTGTTGATTGTTAAGCTGATTTTGCTTGATTATTAAGCTGATTTTGTTGATTATTATGTTGATTTTGTGGATTAAATTGCTGATTGTTTTGATCCTGTTGTACCATCATTCCCATTGCATTATGCTGTTTCTGATTTAATGAACTGAGCCCTTGTGATTGATTTCCCAAACCTTGCTGGCTCATCAATTGATTTTGGAGTGCCTGTCTTTGCCCCTGACTTAATTGTTGATGCAAAAGCTGCTGATTTATGTTGATTTGGCCAGTAGAGGTACGTTGAATAATACCTTGTTGATTTTGTTGTTGAATTCTCTGCTGTAGCAACTGTTGTTGTATCTGTGAGGTATTTAAATGACCTCGCAGCTGCTGAAGGCTTGTTGGTCTTGTATTTTGAGGTTGTTGCCCAATTAATCGATTGATATTTAAGGGGTTATGTTGAAGTACACCCTGATTTTGCTGACTGTTGGGAGTATGGTGCACCGTAGACCTTGGCACATGGGTGGGTGACTGAGTGGATGCAGGGGCAAAGCTGGAAGCTACAGATGAAGGCTGTGAACTTGAAATTTGTGGTCTAGAGAGTTTTGTGCCCAGTGTGTCTTGATTATTTTGAATTTTACTTAAGAAACTAGGGGCTACAACGTTTGGAGGTGGTGCCTCGGGTTCACTGCTTGAGCTTGTTGATGCTGGAGGTTGATTCCAAGGCATGCGTTGCTTAAGTTTTTCAAGTAAAGCTTGAGTCGAGTCCATCACAGCTTTTTCTTCAACTTTTTCTGCATTTTCTGGTACATCAGGCTCAAAACCAGTTATGGCAGTAGTTGGTTCAGTAGGTTTCAAAGGTTTAGGCCAGTTGACAAGTTTTGGATGAAACAATGTGGGATCAGGTAGAGATTTCGTCTTAACTGCTTCCAAAATCCAATCTGGGGTCACAACTTTTATCTTTTCAGGTCCTAAAGATTCTGCTTTGACGTATTTAGGGCTATCAGTAAACCCTGTGACTAAGAAATTACACATTTTTGTCAATTTTGTATGAACAAGCCCTCCGTTGTAAGTTATAAGACCCCAGAGGTTATTCCTGTCTTCACCAACCTTAGAAAAACAGAATGTTTGCCAGCTAAACAACTTGGGGCCAACTGAATATAAGTAAGGCTTATAATCAAGACGTTTTTAAGGCTAGCACACATGATAATCCACCGAGACGTAACTGCTGGGATTTCGTATACATCATTAGCGTCTGCAATGTCATTTTCTTCAGGGTTTTCGCCGACAATTAGGTGGGTAACATAGTCAGAGAAGTAGTTTTGGTGTTCAGCACCTCCAGTTTTAAGCAAAGATTCAATCTGAGAAGGGAAATAGACCTAGTTGTATTTTTTATTTATGTTTCAGTAATTTGTATGTTTTAAAAATGACGATTACTTTTGTAAGAAAAGAAATTGTTAAAGATTTTATTATAAAAATTAAAGACATTGCAAAATAAATAAAAATTCGCATGATTGTGCGCGAAAAACCAATCTATTGTAAGAGCAAGTTCAACTTACCTTTTCGTGGACTTCCCCTGTGATAAAATATCTGATATCCTTAAAAATATTATCTGTTATTTCTAAATTTAGGAATCTCGCACTGAGTTCGGTCATTTTTAAAGATTTTTAGTTAAAAATTTTGAAAAATAATACAGAGAAGTTTGTTTACATCGCGACCATCTTGCGCCTGTCAATGTGTCAAATTTCTGTCAACTGTCTAATTTCCGTAAACAAGTGTACCATAAATAGAAATTAAAACTACTAGGAAATATTTATATTTTTTCTTCAATTTTCTTATATTTTTGTGTTCTTAATGTAAAGAAAATAGGCTAAATATCTTCTGAAAATGTTTTCCTTAAGTTATTTGTAAAATGGCCAGTGAATGAATAAAGAAAAACTGCATATTTATTTATTCCTAGGGAATTTTCAGTTTGCGATGTTGTCAAATCTGCTCCCTTTCGCGACACTTTAAGCAAAAAATCGCTGTTTACGTTTGTGGGGCTCCTTCAAAATCCAAAAAATCCGAGCCATCCGGTTAGTTTTAGTGGAAAAAACGACGGAAAGTTCCCCGGAAAAGCTTCCGCAATGGCCGAAGCCGACAAATTAAATATCGACTCCATTATAGCCCGATTATTAGAAGGTAATATCCCGAAGGTCAATCCTTTTAATGTTGACAAAATATGGCTGCCATGGTTGACGCCTTGAAAAACGTCAAATATTCAAGTTTAAAAGGATTTTTCACGAAAGTTTTGTGTTTGTTTTAGTGCGAGGTGCCCGGCCTGGAAAGAATGTTCAACTTACAGAAAACGAAATAAGAGGTTTGTGCTTAAAATCCAGAGAAATATTTTTAAGCCAGCCGATTCTTTTGGAACTTGAAGCTCCCCTAAAAATTTGCGGTGAGTACTCGATTTCTCTTTTATTATGGTCAAACTAGTATGCTAATCTAGATTAATGTGTGTTGCACACATATTTCTATTCCATTTCCTGTTAAAAAGTTTTTTCTACATGCCCAAATACAGTTATACAAACATTATATATGATTTAATATTACATAAAAATAATACTAAAATAGTATTTCAAGGATAAATATCATGAATTTTGGCTTCCTGTGAGCATGATCTCATGTTATTGTTTGTTTCCAATATGAAAATATTTATTGTAATGACGTTTTTATTATCTTTTCTTGATTTGCTATTAAATATTTATTAAATAAATATTGTACAAGTGATTTTTACAATTTGTAAAAATTGAGTTGCCTAGTTCTAAAGTGTACAATCCCCTTCTATCCTATTTAATACAAAAATTAGATAACTGTCACAGACAAAAGTTGTATTTTTCATTACTGAATTTATAAAAATAATGTTTTTGTCTATAACTACATCCATAACAAACTATTTAAACTTAAGAAAAAATGCATTACATTCAATTTATAGTTTTGGTTATTTTTTTGTGAAAGGTAATGTTGAAGATTGTACACGTTGGGCCCCCAATTCTTTAATAATTAAATTCGGTAATAGTTCGATATAGCGGTTTTCGCTATTATAAGAGATTTTTGAAAAATTCTGTTTCAGGGCGTTTCTATAGGTCGATTATGACACAAATCTGTGTGCGCGTTTTCCAAAATCCATTTCTATAATTTATTATTAATAAAAACATATTACGGGATGGTGGAGTGAACAGGGGTGCTGGGTGGGGACGAAACAGTAGAAATCCTACATTAAACGCCCAAAAACAGTATTTCACAGTACACACCGCACTTTCTGTTTACAAAAATGTCTAAAAAAATTGTTTAAAAAAATTAAAAATAAATAATATTAAAACAATCCCGCCATGGCTGTCACTGCATAAAAAGAAGAGTTTGCAACAGAACTGTAAATGTCTTGCGATGTTGCCAAATAAAGTGAGAAAGTGTCAATAGCTTAAAAAAAGGAAGATACAGGACAAAATTCATATGAAAAATTAAGTTATTCCTTCTTCCTATAATAATTTGTAGAGAAAAAAGGAAAATACCTAAACATAAAGAAGGAGGCATTTCTACAAAAAATACCATTGTTTCTCATGGAAATGGTGGATAATCCCCGAAATAGGCTTGGTGTTAATTCTTCATAAGAAGTTTGACAACGCTGCTTCTATCAAGACTGTCATTTTTATAATGACGAACTTCATGTTATCAGCTGACCAAAATGAATGCGCCTATTTTCCTTCTTTAATTAATGGCGCACGAGATATCTCCATATGTGTGGGATAGTTTTTCGAAAAATTTAATACTTTTCAAAATTAATTTACATTTTTCATGTGCCCCGAGTGCAGTGTATTAATGTTTTCTTGTGTTTGTACGTTGGATTTATACTGTTTTGTCCCCACCCAGCACCCCTGTTCACTCCACCATCCTGTAAATGTCTTTATTAATATTAAATTATAGAAATGGATTTTGGAAAACGCGCACACAGATTTGTGTCATAATCGACCTATAGAAACGCCTTGAAAAAGAATTTTTGAAAATCTCTTATAATAGCGAAAACCGCTATATCGAACTATTACCTTAAACTCTTAATATTTTAAAGTTTTAGTAATTGTCTAGAAAGTAGGAGCAACTCTGATTTTGATAAAATTTGGCATATGGAGTTTTTGGGGTGCTGATCACCAATGGTAAATGCGCTGGGGCAGTGTTTCATGTCTTGCTGCGTTTTTAAAGGGATTCTTCACAATTTATTTGATAAAAGGTGTAAAATACATAGAAAACTGGGTTTTAAAAGGTGATAATGAAATATTGTTGAGCCACTTTAGCTTTAAATCAAGAATTGTGTGCAAAAAGAAGGAGAATATAGTGAAAAGTAAGATTAGTTTGATTTTCCACTTTGATGAAGGATATTTCAGGAACAAAACGTTTCTGAAAAAAATTATTCTCAGATTTGCTGATCACCGCCCCAAAACCCCCTGTATACCAAATTTCGTCAAAATCGTAGTTGCTTCCACTTTCTAGACGAATTACCAAAGTTTCAGTAAAAATGTAATAAGTGGAGATTGTATATTTGAAACTAGGCCCTCATTTATATTAAAATAGTTTAAAAATGCATTTATACTATCAAAACGTTAACAATTTCTTATTAAAATACAATCATAAAAAGCAAAAGTATTTGTTTTACTATTTTACGTTCAAATTATTTGTCATAGATATAATTTTCGAGTCTATATTCAATTATATTACTAATCTATTTAAAGAAAAACTCATATTTCTTTGATAAGAAATAATAAATCTACAACATAGTATCATTATTTAATGTTTTTGATATAATATGTTATGATAAAATAGATAGCACTCTGCATTGTTTGTTTTTGACTTTTTTATCTTGACTTCTTTAATCTCACAATATTTATTTATGTTCATCTTGTAAGCTGACTTAATACTTTGGATTAAAAAGTATTTTTTGTTTCAGGTGACCCATACAGGCCATATCATGACCTCCTACGTCTTTTTGAATATGGTGGTTTCCTCCAGAATCCAACTACTTATTCTTAGGGTTTGTATCTCTTGTTAAATTTCATGTTATACAGGGTTGGTCGGAAAATGTTAGAACTTTTAAGGGGTCATTCTGCAATGTTGTGGCCCTTCTAGAAAGATCTAGTTTTGTTTAATATGTAGTAAAATGATGTATTAAAAGTATAATTTGTAATGGAGGAGGTGCTGTACTCAGAAATATTTTTTTAAAAGCCTTATAATTTGATTCATAAAATTTTATTCCTTAAAATAAGACATATTGTCAATCAAGAATAAATTGCTTGAGTTGTGGCCTTTCTAGAAAGATCTAGTTTTGTTTAATATTGTAGTAAAAGGATGTATTTAAAAGTATAATTTGTAATGGAGGCGGTGCTGTACTCAGAAATATTTTTTAAAGCCTTATAATTTGATTCATAAAATTTTATTCCTTAAAATAAGACATACTGTCAATCAAGAATAAATTGCTTGAGTTGTGGCCTCTCTAGAAAGATCTAGTTTTGTTTAATATGTAGTAAAAGGATGTATTTAAAAGTATAATTTGTAATGGAGGCGGTGCTGTACTCAGAAATATTTTTTAAAAGCCTTATAATTTGATTCATAAAATTTTATTCCTTAAAATAAGACATATTGTCAATCAAGAATAAATTGCTTGAGTTGTGGCCCTTCTAGAAAGATCTAGTTTTGTTTAATATGTAGTAAAATGATGTATTAAAAGTATAATTTGTAATGGAGGAGGTGCTGTACTCAGAAATATTTTTTAAAAGCCTTATAATTTGATTCATAAAATTTTATTCCTTAAAATAAGACATATTGTCAATCAAGAATAAATTGCTTGAGTTGTGGCCTTTCTAGAAAGATCTAGTTTTGTTTAATATGTAGTAAAAGGATGTATTTAAAAGTATAATTTGTAATGGAGGAGGTGCTGTACTCAGAAATATTTTTTAAAGCCTTATAATTTGATTCATAAAATTTTATTCCTTAAAATAAGACATATTGTCAATCAAGAATAAATTGCTTGAGTTGTGGCCTCTTCTAGAAAGATCTAGTTTTGTTTAATATGTAGTAAAAGGATGTATTTAAAAGTATAATTTGTAATGGAGGCGGTGCTGTACTCAGAAATATTTTTTAAAAGCCTTATAATTTGATTCATAAAATTTTATTCCTTAAAATAAGACATATTGTCAATCAAGAATAAATTGCTTGAGTTGTGGCCTTTCTAGAAAGATCTAGTTTTGTTTAATATGTAGTAAAATGATGTATTAAAAGTATAATTTGTAATGGAGGAGGTGCTGTACTCAGAAATATTTTTTAAAAGCCTTATAATTTGATTCATAAAATTTTATTCCTTAAAATAAGACATATTGTCAATCAAGAATAAATTGCTTGAGTTGTGGCCCTTCTAGAAAGATCTAGTTTTGTTTAATATGTAGTAAAATGATGTATTAAAAGTATAATTTGTAATGGAGGAGGTGCTGTACTCAGAAATATTTTTTAAAAGCCTTATAATTTGATTCATAAAATTTTATTCCTTAAAATAAGACATATTGTCAATCAAGAATAAATTGCTTGAGTTGTGGCCTTTCTAGAAAGATCTAGTTTTGTTTAATATGTAGTAAAAGGATGTATTAAAAGTATAATTTGTAATGGAGGCGGTGCTGTACTCAGAAATATTTTTTAAAAGCCTTATAATTTGATTCATAAAATTTTATTCCTTAAAATAAGACATACTGTCAATCAAGAATAAATTGCTTGAGTTGTGGCCTCTTCTAGAAAGATCTAGTTTTGTTTAATTTGTAGTAAAAGGATGTTTTTAAAATATAATTTATAATGGAGGCGGTGCTGTACTCAGAAATATTTTTTAAAAGCCTTATAATTTGATTCATAAAATTTTATTCCTTAAAATAAGACATATTGTCAATCAAGAATAAATTGCTTGAGTTGTGGCCCTTCTAGAAAGATCTAGTTTTGTTTAATATGTAGTAAAATGATGTATTAAAAGTATAATTTGTAATGGAGGAGGTGCTGTACTCAGAAATATTTTTTAAAAGCCTTATAATTTGATTCATAAAATTTTATTCCTTAAAATAAGACATATTGTCAATCAAGAATAAATTGCTTGAGTTGTGGCCCTTCTAGAAAGATCTAGTTTTGTTTAATATGTAGTAAAATGATGTATTAAAAGTATAATTTGTAATGGAGGAGGTGCTGTACTCAGAAATATTTTTTAAAAGCCTTATAATTTGATTCATAAAATTTTATTCCTTAAAATAAGACATATTGTCAATCAAGAATAAATTGCTTGAGTTGTGGCCCTTTTAGAAAGATCTAGTTTTGTTTAATATGTAGTAAAATGATGTATTAAAAGTATAATTTGTAATGGAGGAGGTGCTGTACTCAGAAATATTTTTTAAAAGCCTTATAATTTGATTCATAAAATTTTATTCCTTAAAATAAGACATATTGTCAATCAAGAATAAATTGCTTGAGTTGTGGCCCTTCTAGAAAGATCTAGTTTTGTTTAATATGTAGTAAAAGGATGTATTAAAAGTATAATTTGTAATGGAGGCGGTGCTGTACTCAGAAATATTTTTTAAAAGCCTTATAATTTGATTCATAAAATTTTATTCCTTAAAATAAGACATACTGTCAATCAAGAATAAATTGCTTGAGTTGTGGCCCTTCTAGAAAGATCTAGTTTTGTTTAATATGTAGTAAAAGGATGTATTAAAAGTATAATTTGTAATGGAGGAGGTGCTGTACTCAGAAATATTTTTTAAAAGCCTTATAATTTGATTCATAAAATTTTATTCCTTAAAATAAGACATATTGTCAATCAAGAATAAATTGCTTGAGTTGTGGCCTTTCTAGAAAGATCTAGTTTTGTTTAATATGTAGTAAAATGATGTATTAAAAGTATAATTTGTAATGGAGGGTGGTGCTGTACTCAGAAATATTTTTTAAAAGCCTTATAATTTGATTCATAAAATTTTATTCCTTAAAATAAGACATATTGTCAATCAAGAATAAATTGCTTGAGTTGTGGCCCTTCTAGAAAGATCTAGTTTTGTTTAATATGTAGTAAAATGATGTATTAAAAGTATAATTTGTAATGGAGGAGGTGCTGTACTCAGAAATATTTTTTAAAGCCTTATAATTTGATTCATAAAATTTTATTCCTTAAAATAAGACATATTGTCAATCAAGAATAAATTGCTTGAGTTGTGGCCCTTTAGAATGATCTAGTTTTGTTTAATATGTAGTAAAATGATGTATTAAAAGTATAATTTGTAATGGAGGACGGTGTTGTACTCAGAAATATTTTTTAAAAGCCTTATAATTTGATTAATAAAATTTTATTCCTTAAAATAAGACATATTGTCAATCAAGAATAAATTGCTTGAGTTGTGGCCCTTTAGAAAGATCTAGTTTTGTTTAATATGTAGTAAAAGGATGTTTTTAAAAGTATAATTTGTAATGGAGGCGGTGCTGTACTCAGAAATATTTTTTAAAAGCCTTATAATTTGATTCATAAAATTTTATTCCTTAAAATAAGACATACTGTCAATCAAGAATAAATTGCTTGAGTTGTGGCCTCTTCTAGAAAGATCTAGTTTTGTTTAATTTGTAGTAAAAGGATGTTTTTAAAATATAATTTATAATGGAGGCGGTGCCGTACTCAGAAATATTTTTTAAAAGCCTTATAATTTGATTCATAAAATTTTATTCCTTAAAATAAGACATATTGTCAATCAAGAATAAATTGCTTGAGTTGTGGCCCTTCTAGAAAGATCTAGTTTTGTTTAATATGTAGTAAAATGATGTATTAAAAGTATAATTTGTAATGGAGGAGGTGCTGTACTCAGAAATATTTTTTAAAAGCCTTATAATTTGATTCATAAAATTTTATTCCTTAAAATAAGACATATTGTCAATCAAGAATAAATTGCTTGAGTTGTGGCCTTTCTAGAAAGATCTAGTTTTGTTTAATATGTAGTAAAATGATGTATTAAAAGTATAATTTGTAATGGAGGAGGTGCTGTACTCAGAAATATTTTTTAAAAGCCTTATAATTTGATTCATAAAATTTTATTCCTTAAAATAAGACATATTGTCAATCAAGAATAAATTGCTTGAGTTGTGGCCTCTTCTAGAAAGATCTAGTTTTGTTTAATATGTAGTAAAAGGATGTATTTAAAAGTATAATTTGTAATGGAGGCGGTGCTGTACTCAGAAATATTTTTTAAAAGCCTTATAATTTGATTCATAAAATTTTATTCCTTAAAATAAGACATATTGTCAATCAAGAATAAATTGCTTGAGTTGTGGCCTTTCTAGAAAGATCTAGTTTTGTTTAATATGTAGTAAAATGATGTATTAAAAGTATAATTTGTAATGGAGGAGGTGCTGTACTCAGAAATATTTTTTAAAAGCCTTATAATTTGATTCATAAAATTTTATTCCTTAAAATAAGACATATTGTCAATCAAGAATAAATTGCTTGAGTTGTGGCCCTTCTAGAAAGATCTAGTTTTGTTTAATATGTAGTAAAATGATGTATTAAAAGTATAATTTGTAATGGAGGAGGTGCTGTACTCAGAAATATTTTTTAAAAGCCTTATAATTTGATTCATAAAATTTTATTCCTTAAAATAAGACATATTGTCAATCAAGAATAAATTGCTTGAGTTGTGGCCCTTTTAGAAAGATCTAGTTTTGTTTAATATGTAGTAAAATGATGTATTAAAAGTATAATTTGTAATGGAGGAGGTGCTGTACTCAGAAATATTTTTTAAAAGCCTTATAATTTGATTCATAAAATTTTATTCCTTAAAATAAGACATATTGTCAATCAAGAATAAATTGCTTGAGTTGTGGCCTCTTCTAGAAAGATCTAGTTTTGTTTAATATGTAGTAAAATGATGTATTAAAAGTATAATTTGTAATGGAGGAGGTGCTGTACTCAGAAATATTTTTTAAAAGCCTTATAATTTGATTCATAAAATTTTATTCCTTAAAATAAGACATATTGTCAATCAAGAATAAATTGCTTGAGTTGTGGCCTTTCTAGAAAGATCTAGTTTTGTTTAATATGTAGTAAAATGATGTATTAAAAGTATAATTTGTAATGGAGGAGGTGCTGTACTCAGAAATATTTTTTAAAAGCCTTATAATTTGATTCATAAAATTTTATTCCTTAAAATAAGACATATTGTCAATCAAGAATAAATTGCTTGAGTTGTGGCCCTTCTAGAAAGATCTAGTTTTGTTTAATATGTAGTAAAAGGATGTATTAAAAGTATAATTTGTAATGGAGGCGGTGCTGTACTCAGAAATATTTTTTAAAAGCCTTATAATTTGATTCATAAAATTTTATTCCTTAAAATAAGACATACTGTCAATCAAGAATAAATTGCTTGAGTTGTGGCCCTTCTAGAAAGATCTAGTTTTGTTTAATATGTAGTAAAAGAATGTATTAAAAGTATAATTTGTAATGGAGGAGGTGCAGTACTCAGAAATATTTTTTAAAAGCCTTATAATTTGATTCATAAAATTTCATTCCTTAAAATAAGACATATTGTCAATCAAGAATAAATTGCTTGAGTTGTGGCCCTTTAGAATGATCTAGTTTTGTTTAATATGTAGTAAAATGATGTATTAAAAGTATAATTTGTAATGGAGGAGGTGCTGTACTTTTAATGCTATAACTAAAAGTTTTTTTGTGTTTTTCAGGAGATTATGTTGACCGTGGAAAACAGTCCCTTGAAACAATTTGTCTTCTTTTGGCCTACAAAATCAAATATCCAGAAAACTTCTTTTTGCTGCGAGGCAATCACGAATGTGCTTCCATTAATAGGATCTATGGTTTTTATGATGAATGTAAAAGAAGGTATTTATGCTTTGTTTTAGTTATTTAAATAGTGAATCCACATTTTCTGGGATTTATTTTATTATTGCAGACTTGGGTTTTAATAAATGTATTTATTTTGCAGGTATAACATAAAATTGTGGAAGACTTTCACAGACTGTTTCAACTGTCTTCCAGTCGCCGCCATTGTAGATGAAAAGATCTTTGTTGCCATGGAGGTAAGCCATATTTTATTAATTTAGAAATGCCTTTAAATTTTTAGGAAAAGAATTATATGAAATATGTATTTTTCTCCATTGTTACAGGTTTAAGTCCAGACTTACAATCAATGGAACAAATCAGGAGAATAATGAGGCCAACAGATGTGCCCGACCAAGGTCTGCTGTGCGATTTGCTTTGGTCCGATCCAGATAAAGATCAGATGGGTTGGGGCGAGAATGATAGAGGAGTTACTTTAAAAAATGTGAAGTATCAAAGTTATATTTTTTAAATGGAACACCCTATATTTTATGACGGTTTTAGATTCTACATAAAAAATAATTTAAGTTTGTTAATAGTACCAAGTGTCTAATTTTATTCGTTATAATAATAGTACCAAGTGTCAATTTTATCTTTGTTACTTGATTTTTTCAAAAATGAGGTGCAAATAAATTAATTTTATTTTAACAATATAATAATATAAACTTTAAACTTTAAATTTGTTAGAAGATTAGGAAAAGTCTGTTCATCATACGTAGGTCATATCGAGATCATAGATTATACAGGGTGATCAAAAATAATTTCAATTTTTTGATAGTCAATAGCAATATCTCCCTTATTTTAAATGGAACACCCTGTATTTTTTTACACCACATGATAAAAACTAAGTGCTCTTTTCAAATGGTGTATAGGTTGCCTATACTCTATCTTTATACTTTTTAAGTAAATTTCTTTAACATATTTTTATCCCAAATGTCTATTTAAATGTAAGTAGGCTGTGATATAGCTATGCCTATTTACTAAGTCGTTATTGCAAATGCTAAATTTGTTGAAAAAGTACAAAATTAAAAAGATTTTGTATTATCTGCCACTATTTTTAAAATTCACAGAAAAAAAATCAATTAGTTGCTTATAGTGCTACTCCCAATAACACTTATTTCAGCTGAATGTGGTAATGATAAAACTTGTGTTTTTAAACAATCCTAATAACGCCTCTGGTCAGTTATGACGAGCATTCTGTGACCTATAACTCGTTTCTTCCATTATCCATAATCACGGTGTCAAATTTTTAAAGCAACTATTAAGGTTATCAGATGATTTCTCCTGGAATATTTTTTCAGGATTAACTCTTAGACCAGCATTAACCACTCTTTCACATCCTACCAGTATTATATCATCTTGTTGTTGTAGAAGAAGGGTTTTTATTTAAAATCATTGAAATTTCCTTTAAACTGACTAAAACACTAGTAATCAATAAATGGTCGTTGTTATTTCTTAAGAAAATATTAATGGCTGCTATGTCACAGCCAACTTTAATTTAAATAAACATTTGGACTAAAAATTTGTAAAAACAGATTTTACTGAAAAGCACAAAAGATAGGTATAGACAACCTATACACCATTTGAAAGAGTATTTTATTTGTCATCATGTGACGTAAAAAATACAGGGTGTTCCATTTAAAATAAGAGAGATATAGGCTATTTGATTTTCTGAAAATTGAAATTATTTTTTGATCACCCTGTACAATATTTGATCTTGATTTGACCTACGTATGATATGGCAGACTTTTTTCTAATCTTGTTACACATTTTAAAGTTTAAAGTTTTAAAAGTGTTAAAGTAAACTCAATTTAATTTTACCTTCTGCATTTTTCAAAAAAAATCAAATATCACAAAAACGAATAAAATTAGACACTTAGTACTATAAACAAACTTGAGTTATTTTTTAAAGTAGAATCTAAAACCGTCATAAAATATAGGGTGTTCCATTTAAAAATATAACTTTCGATACGTCACACCTTTTTGAGACACCCTGTATAGACTAAAATAATTTTTTATACTGTGGTCTTATCCGACCTGTATATGTTTCAGTATTTACTTTTTTTTAAAAACCCCATGGTTATCCAGCTACATCTCTTTGTTTTAAATGGTTTAAAAAGAGAACAAGGTATGACGAAACATTCACCACCTCTGAAACAACTATAACAACAGCCTACCAAGTCAGAGTACTTCTGTACTCTGACTTGGTAAGCTGCTAGAAATACTGTAGTAGCATTACCATGTGTTACAATGTTTTTTTTCTTTTAGGTTGTTGGTAAATTCCTTCACAAACACGATTTTGATCTGATTTGTCGGGCGCATCAAGTAGTTGAAGATGGTTATGAATTTTTCGCAAAGAGACAGTTGGTAACGCTGTTCAGTGCGCCAAATTATTGTGGTAAGTACCTGTAGAATGTAATTGAATACCAGGGTGTCCAATCATATAAAAAGTAAATGGGAGAAAAAGGATTAAATCGAACTTAACGTTAATCCTAACCGTACTTTTCACATTCCAGGTGAATTCGACAATGCAGGCGCGATGATGTCGGTGGACGAAACGCTGATGTGCTCCTTCCAGATCCTGAAACCGGCCGACAAGCGAAAATTCCAGTACAACATGAACGCCGGCCGGCCGGTCACGCCCGCGGCGCCACCAATAAAAACAAAAAGAAGTGAATGGAGAAAATGAGGAAAATGGAGACTATTTATTGAAATAGGTGTCGTTAGGTTTAGAAAAGTTACGTTTTTTCGGAGTTTTTGTTTTTCGCCGGGGGTCCGGGTCTGGTGTGCGCGGAGGTCATTCAGTATTTATAGCTAGTCTTTAAGATGTTAAAGTTTTTAATATTAATTATTATAAGTTAGTGTGGAAGGAAAAATGCACAAAAAATAGACACAAATCTATGGTGTTTAAATTAATGCTTTAATCTTATAAAATTTATAATAGAACACCTAATCAGTAAATTGGTATTCTTAGGTTTGGCTCACGTTAAGAAGGCAATATTTTCCCTTTTAATTAGCAATTTTTTTCAGTTGCATAACTTTGCTTGATAAGAACAATGAAAGCATTCATCTAGAAAATGTATTTCCAATGGTACAGAACGGATATATTAATATATGTTGTCAAAACTAATGTTGTTGAATTTTGGGACACCTAAGAATGGGACTTTTCCGACATTTGTCTTTTGATTGCATATGTTATTTAGTACTTTTTACAGTTTTTGATAGGAACAGTGAATGCACTTATTTAAGAGAATTATTTTTAGTACCTTTGAGTGAATATTAATGCCTATCAAAACATGGGTTTTTCTATGTTAGACCCACGCCAAAGTTATAGGGTTTTTCGACGTTTATCCTTTGATTATACGCGATTTTCGTTAGTCTGTTTCAGGCTTTACAATAACAATGAATGCATATTTATTTAGGGGGTTTATTCACGATATCACTGAGCAAAAAAAATTGTCAAATATTATTAGTCATTAAAAGGCATAAAGCATTTTTTTATGAATTAGTGATAAGATTTTCTAGCTACTTATACTGGCGGATCTCCTGTATACCCAGCTCAAATTTTGCCGTCCATATTGATATTTGAAGGTGACCAGACCCAAAAAAAAAGCACTAGAAAATTTCGTCTCTAAATCAGAATATAACAAACGGACCTCGTATATATACAGGGACGATCAAAAATGTTTATTGTAAATTATTTTGCGCGCGCAGATTTCTAGTAAATGTAATGATAGCATTGTGTATGCTATATACAGGGTGTGTGTGAAAAAAGCAAATATCAATCTGGACTTTAAAAGCCCCACCTTTCCCATCATTGTAATGTTTTTAAAATCAATCATTTTTAAGTAAGAAATAACTTTCGCGTAATTTTTTTTGTTCTCTCATCGCTCGTTTTTTTCCGGTCACGAGTCAAGTCATTCATTTTTAGGTTAGGTGCAAAAATGCCCATGTGGAGGAACTCATTGTTAACATGGGGGGTGTTTAACCTCTTTTAATGGAAAATTTTACATATTGTAACTACAAAAATATAACTCCTCACGATGAATATCTTTGTAATAGTGCCTGGGTCCCTTTAAAACCTATTTAGGGGATTCCTTTTGACGAGTCTTGGGTTAAAGCGCCACTTCCATATATGGCAATGGTATGAATGAATATTCATGGTGAACTCGTCAATGGAAAGCACCATAAATATGTTTTAAAAAGGTAATTATTATAAAATCTATTCCATTGCTGGCCAGGGCACTATATTGTTTACTACGTTGTGTACATACAGTGTGCTCAAAAATTATGAACATATTTGTTTTAAAAATATTTGTGTTTGGAGTCTTCATTTCATATTTTTTTTTTTGACACCTTGTATAAATAATGTCAAATTATTCAATGTCAGTGTTTCCTTGAGTGTTAAACCAACTTTATGTGCCTCACTGTATAACAAAACTCTATACAGGGTGGTCCAATTCTATACATAAATTCGTCCCTGTACAAACTTCAAAAGAAACTAAAAATAAAATATGGTTGTTTGGATACACTAATTTTATTGGCAGTATTGGTAAATATATACAAGGTGTCTCAAAAACAAAATTTATATTGTGTTTTTAAAATCTTCTTTTGTAACCCTGTATATGTTTAAAATTTTCCCATTTTTTTTAGAGAAATCCCCTCAAAATCACTTTTGTTACAACTTTCTTTAAGTTTGTACATTTTTAGCTTGTTGTATCAGAATTAAAAGAAGTAAAAAAGAAATTAAAGATTTCAGCAACTTTTTCCCGGACTTATTTTTTCCAACGGTTTCCCATAACAAATAAAAAGCCTAGATAGTATTTTGCCAAAGGCGTAGGCTTTACCGAAAAAAATTAGATATTAAGAGAAAAAATGTGTATTTATATAATAAGAATCATTCTAGGTGATAAAAGGAATTCTATAAGTGTGTTGTTACTCAAAATTTTTAAGATGATGCGTTGATGAAAATAAGTCTTGGGAAAGTTAGAGGGGAACTGAGTTTGAGAGAAAAAGCAACAGCTTGTTCGTTAAGAAAACTCTAGCGTCCTCATCAGCATATTTTGAGCTTGACACTTCCGCGCGGTGTTGACCAAATTGTGCATCATTTCCCTAATATAGGAAAACGTATATCTTGACAACGTCGCGTTCAAATATTCCCTTCTAGGAGTTTAAAATATCTCGTCAGTGGCGTTGCTGTCTCTAAAACAACGTTGCCGCTTTTCTTCAGTGCCTTATACACTGATCATCTGAAGTTTGTTGGGACCCAATTGATTTTTGATACACAGGGTCGGGAAAAAGTTGCAGTGGATTCTCAAAGGTCAATGCTGTCTGATGCCGTCTCTAAAGAGACAACCACGAAAAAAATCGATTTAAGAGTATTGGTCAATATTGTTAATCACTTGGCTGCGGAGCAAAACCTTCGGTCGATTCTGTATATTAAGCGAAAAAAAAAAAGCGAGTGGCAGTATAACGTTCTTTTTTTTTTTATTTTGTTGAGTTTAAGAATCAACAATCCTTCCCTCCAATTTTTGTGTTTAACTTTTGCTGACGTTTGTATAAAATACTATTTTTTATATGTATATGATTTTGTTTTTTGTTTGGGCCCAAAGCATCCGGTTTCGGTTTGCATTGCGGTGCAGCGCCAAGCATCGCCGTGTATTAGCGGATTTTGTTTAGGTTTCACTCTCCGCCGAGTGCTGAAAGGGTTGAGAGCGGTTTGCGCGTGTTTTGCTAGTCGCTAAAGAAACGAGAATACCGACGTTGCCAAGTTGTCACAATTTTCTTAGATGTTACTGGTGTATTTTGATGTGGTGTTCTCGCGTGCTTGGCGCTGCGCCACGATAAGTTCAGAATGTCGGATGTTGTCCAGAAAAAATGTATTTATGTACCGGTAATGACCGAACATTCTGTAAAAGATGGGTCTTTTATTTTTTGATCATGTTTTCGTGAGAAACCAACAAAATGCTGTTTCTGCAATGATTTTATGTCTTGACAAGAAATAGATTAAAATTGTTTTAATTTGATAGTTGAGGTTTATTCGTGGCGGGAATATGTTTGCGTGTGTTCAGCGAAAATTGAATATTATTAGTCCTTAGCCACGATACTAAGTGTCAGCCGCCAGCGTGGAGCGGAGAAACGTGAGAGCACTGTCTTTGATCTTTATGCGAGAATAAAAGAACTTGTTTATTTAAATCCAGCCGCTCGGCAGCCGGCGCTGGTTATCGTGTCACGAAGGCCCTTACTCAGTTTTATTCTCCAGCATTGGTAATGTATTCGTGCATATTTTCTAAGAGACCATAGGACCTACAATGATACATATCTTCGTCCAACAGAGAAGGCACGAAACCATGTTCGATACTAACTTGTTCAGAAATTTTAAACGTCTATTACCACGTTTATATCGGATAGTTCAAGCTGGCTTGAAAACTCAAAGCGGCTTTAAGCATTTCCAAGTCTACGTATTTATTTCGGTGGCTTGAAAGATCGAGCGAAGCACATTCGGGCTGCATCGTCGTACGCATGCGGCGTTTGCCAACTTCGACAG
This sequence comes from Listronotus bonariensis, assembly GCA_014170235.1. Classification (NCBI taxonomy): domain Eukaryota; kingdom Metazoa; phylum Arthropoda; class Insecta; order Coleoptera; family Curculionidae; genus Listronotus; species Listronotus bonariensis. Next base: position 136,066 of record JACEGR010001650.1, on the reverse strand, counting down.
TAGCATAAGATGAAAAACAAACCTCGCTTGGCTTAATTTGTCCCGTGTTTTGTCGACGTTGTTGGTGATCGTGTTTGTAAAATTTTTCATGTTTTTCCACTCATATTTTGTATAAAATGTCAAAATCATGTATGGAATTGACACTGATGACGTTCGAGGAAGCATTCATCTGAAGATGGAGATTAAGCCCGCTTGAGTCGTTTATACGTGTTTCTAATCGGCTTCGCAACCTCGCCTGACTTCGACGACTTGAACGATTCGAGTCACTTTCAACGCGTTTATATCCTCAATCAAGCCGAGCGCGGCTTCGAGCTAGCTTCGGCCGTTCGATGCTCAAAGCAGAAGTGCATGGCTTCTTGTGTTTCTTGGCTCAAAACAAATGATCCAAAAACCGACTTGTGAGATCCCCCAAATATTTGAAGTTTTTTTTTTTCTGTTAAGTGAAGATTACACAAAAACAATTTTATTAACGAGAATAAGTTGACATAACCACACTTTTTTTTGCAAGTGGGACACCCTATACCGGGTGTTGCTCCGTCGTGAGCGGGACATAGGGAATCCATTTTCAAATTTTGAAGTGGTCCAATATTGAGCTCGCCTAATTATTTTGAAGAAAAATATAATTGGGATTTTTAAAGAGCACGAAAAGTTGTACCCAGTGTACAAATTTCAGCTCTTCTCAGTTCACAGACTAAGATATAAATGCTAAAATAAGTTACGAATCGCCTATCTTCTTGCCCGCCTTGTATTATTAGAAGTTTATAATAAAATACTAGAAAAATTATTTAACCTCTTACTCTCAAGTTGTCAGATCAATGTCACATCATTCTTAAATAATGAACTACTTAAATCAAGAAAAAATCACTATTATAAAATGGTTTTACCAGCGAAATAGTTATCGAAGAGTAGCGGACATTTTTGCAGCCTGTTTTCCCAATAGGCCAATACCAAGTAAATCGACCAATAAAAAATTTGAAACTACAGGCACAGTAATCAATAATTGCAAATGTGAAGGAAAATCGACGTGATCTTTCGCCAGATGATTTTCTATGGGGACATTTAAAAACTAAGCTACCAATAAAAATATGAAAATTTAGTCCAGCTAAGGAATGCTATTTCCGCTGAATGTGCCAGAATATGCGATGTACCAATTAGCCAACGTAAGAAATGAGTTTTATAATCGTTTGGGTTATTATCTGGCAGTTAATGGAGGAATATTTGAGCATTTGATTAAATCCTGATATTTTCGTCATTAATTGATTTCTAAATGTAGAAAAATTTGTTTTATTGTCTTGCGTAACTGTGAGTGCATGTGTTGGAATTAGCTGTAAACTAAAATGAAATGCGAGGATTCTTTTGAAATTCCCGTATAAAATTGTTCAGTTTTGGCAATGACATTATAAATTAATGATCTAAATTGTCACTGATAAATCGATATGGTGTTTTTATTGTTGATTTCTAGAGTACAGGGTGCATAATGAGATACTACGTTGCAGAAGTATTAAGCAGTTTACTCTTTACTGGTTGGTTGAAAAATGCTCAAATTTTCATTTTGGGTGGAACTTACTGTGCTCTTCAATAAATCCTAATAGCATTTTTTCTAAAATAATTAGGGAGCCAATATTTGACTACTTCAAAATTTACATGGGATTCCCTATGTCCCGCTCGACAGACAACTACCCAGTAATTATACAACCATTAAAGGTCTTCTGAAAAGTTTACAAAAATACCACATTTGATATGTCTTTAATAGTTTGAAACCATTTAAATCTAAAAAATATAATGTATAGTTTGACCATATTTATTTCATTCTAGTAATGCCGCCAAGTATTTAAAATGAGTCAAGTGCGGAAGGGCACTTTCGGCACGTGTTAGATTTTATTAATATATTTTTTTAACACAATGCTAGCTAATACCCTACTTGTTCCTAAATGAAAGGTGAGTACTTCTTTTCGCTCTTCAAAATTGTTTTTCAATGAAAATTAGGACGGACTAAAATTAATTGCTTAAGGACCCATATATACATTTTTGCCGGCAAGGCATTGGCAAAAAGGTATCAAAATACATCAAAATGGGCAATTGGCCGTTATTAGGCCACGTGTTGCAGAAAATGTGATGGCATTTATCATTAATAAGTTATGATGAAAAAAATGCGTTTAGGATGATGGCATCCATCATTAATAAGTTATGCTGAAAAAAAAATGCATTTAGGATGATGGCATCCATCATTTAAAAGGTTTTAGCAAAAATATGCCTTTTAGATGATGGCATTACATTATTTTTCCTAATGACAATAAAATGCATTTTTTACCGTCAGGGAACTAAAATGTGCATAAATAATGCACATGCATAATGTGTGTTTTATGTACAGGGTGTCCCATATAAAATTAAATACTATAATTTTGGAAAAACCATAAGAGATACAAGAAAAAGTTAAATGCAGAAGTTGTTCAGTGAAATGTATTGTTTTAGTATTTTTATTGTATCTCTTATGGTTTTTCCAAAATTATAGTATTTAATTTTATATGGGACACCCTGTACATAAACACACATTATGCATGTGCATTATTTATGCACATTTAGTTCCCTGGACGGTAAAAAATGCATTTTATTGTCATTAGGAAAAAAATAATGTAATGCCATCATCTAAATAGCATTTTTTGCCAGCATAACCTTTATTAATGATCGATGCCATCATCTAAATCATTTTCTCATAACTTATTAATGATGATGCCATCATTTTCTGCAACACGTGGCCTAATAACGGCCAATTGCCCATTTGATGTCTTTTTGATACCTTTTTGCCAATGGTTTGCCGGCAAAAAATATTATATAGGGGCGGCAAATATGTAAATGCGCCTTTGGGTATGGCTTTGGGTTAGTCAATAAAATGGCTTATATTATCATAAATATTTGAAACTAAGTTTAAAACTGCGAAATATTATTCTTCACAATTTCTTATAGCATGACTTGCAACTACAAGAATTTCCCTTAAAAAAGAACTTCAAAAAGAACAATTTTTATAGCCGGCAATATAAACCAATTTGTCCCTATTATGTCAAAGCAGTCAAAGAAACAAAAGCCCAACGCCCCAAAACAAAAGAAGCATTATTACCTAATTACCATAATGATTATGGTAATTTTCATGGGCAAATAATCATACAATAAACTTATTACCATGAAATTTCATTAGTTTTTACCCACCTTAAATAATTCGAATCGAGCAGGCCTTGTCTAGGGACTTTTGGTTGGTTTTTTAATTTGAAGCGGTTGGTGTAGTTTATCTCTTTCCAATGCATTGGGTTGCTAAAGGGCCTATGTCGAGCATAGAGTCGCAGTAGAGGTTAGTAAACTGGCAAACATTTGAAGTAAATATGGAAGTTTGAAAAAATATGACAAGAAAATTGTATTTACAGGTGGCGTGGAAGGTGACAACACGAGCAGTCAGGCGAGTTTGGCATTCATATGAGTTAATAAAAATACTTTATGCATGTGTTGCATACTATTTTTACTACGACGGTATAAAGTAATTTCAATTTCGTCGTCGTATTAAGTATATTTTTAATATTATAATTGGTAATTTTCTAGGAAACCTGCGGCAACTCCGATTTTAACGAATTTTTGCCATATAAGGGTTTTTGGGGCGCTGATGACGAATCTGAATTGGCGGAAACGTTTCATTCTTTGAGATATTTATCATCAGACTTGAAATTTAAACTAATATCCTATTTTTTGCTATATTCTCCCTTCTTTTTGTACTCAATTCTTGATTTAAAGCTAAAGTGTCACCCAATATGTGATTTTCACCTTTTAAAACCCCTTTTTGCTACGTTTTTTACATTATTTTTGCATTAAATTGCATAGTTTTACTTTGATAATGCCGCAACCATACATACATCATAGACACATAGTGCTTCATGGCACACTGGGATTGAGAAATAATTCAAAGTAAAGCGGTGCAATTTAATGAAAAAATAATGTAAAATACCACAAAAAACGGGGTTTTAAAGGTGAAAATCAAATATTGTGTGTCACTTTAGCTTTAAATCAAAAATTGATGATGCAAAATGAAGTGGGCATATAGTAAAAATAGGATTAGTTTAAATCTAAGTCTGAATATCTCGAAAAGAAAACGTTTCCGCCGAAGCTTTTCCCGAAATGATCTTTCATGGATACTTTTATTTCTTCAGTTCAATTCTTGAGCAGTTTATGCAATACCTCTGCATTGCATTTTTCATAGGGACATTTCTCTCCATCAAATTGGCAATGCCGCGCTGAAAAATACACAGATGGCGTCGTAATGTTGCTCGCCCGTCGGACTCCCTTATCTCGATTCTGATCAGAATAAATAAACAAATAGACTGGGCCGGCGCTAAAATAGTGTTTAAATGATAAGTACGATAAATAAACTTTTGTGAAAACAGTGAAAAACCGAGGCTTATCCAGCCAAAAGTGCGCGAAAATCGACCGTGAAAAATGTGATTTTTCTTTGTTCGGACGGCTGTGCAAGTGTCCATGTTAGATCTTCGTTTGTTTCTTGTTTTTCGGGCATTTTAAAACAAGTTTCGACTACTAGATTTGATTTAACCATATTATATCTCAGTAAGTTTTTAGCTTATTTTCTTGGTTTTGGGCTTTTCAAAGGGTTTTTCATTAATAATTGCGATGTATGTCATAAACATTCTTAGGGCGTATCATAGGGCATCATTAGGAAGACTTCTTTGGGCCGCTATTTTTGATATATTACGGTTTCTTTCAATTTTTATTAAAAATATCGATTTAAAGCTTATTGTGTTTTCTGCTAGAAGCTATAAATGGGTTCATGAGAGATTTATGGCTTGAGGTTTGGCTTAGTTTCATCCGGTTTTAGCTGAAGAATTAGGTCTGTGGAGGATTTATTGGGGTAGAAGAATTCCGGGTGAACATTTCGGGATTTTTGCTTAAATTGGTGTCTTGCCATTTCTGAGAAAACCTATTTATAGTAGAAATGATCTATTGCTTAAAATTTGTCAAGTTTAATTTAAAAAGCCAAGATTTTTTTGAATCATAACTGAAAGTAATTTTTTTGTTTTTATATAAGAAATAGCAAAGTTTGAAATGTTGCCAACAGATGGCATCCTAGGTGTTGTTTTATAATATAATGGAATTTTTTTCCTGGCTATCAAAAACAAGATAACGGGATACTGTTTGCAGATTATTGCATCTGTCATGGGTCATTAATAAGTGTGCAAAGTTTCAAAGAAATCGAATAGCTGGAAGTTGGTTAAAGTTAGGCTCAAAGATTCCGTTACATAGATAGCCAGATGGATAGTTACAACCCAAGTTAATAAAAGCGTGTTAACAAGCAATGTTAATTTTATTAATTCGCACACTATGTATTATGTATCATTACACATAATGTAATTTTTATTATGGAATCCACTTGAGTAATGGTGCAACTAACCCTATATTTTTATTGTTCATAAAAATTGAACACCCATGGAATTTGACTAACCAAATTGTGTAAAAACTAAAAATTTCTTCTTCATTTAATAGCAAAGTTTGAAATGTTGCCAACAGATGGCATCCTAGGTGTTGTTTTTATAATATAATGGAATTTTTTTCCTGGCGATTCAAAAAAGATAACGGGATACTGTTTTTAAATTATTGCATCTTCATCGGTCCTTGACACGTGTGCGAAAGTTTCAAAGAAATCGAATAGCTGGAAGTTGGTTAAAATTAGGCTCAAAGATTCCGTTACAGTAGATAGATAGATAGACTATTTGATAGAATTAAAGTCATTTGTTCTAATCAAAATATAAATATTGAAAAAGATTATTTAAAAAAATATTTTAATTCAAAATAATTATCCTCTTGATTTTATAAATAATTGTTTCCTTGAATTTGAAACTCCAGTTATAAGACAAAATCAAAATAGACCTATTACAAATTTATTTTTACCATACATTCCCGGACTATCAAATAAAATTCAACGAATAGGACATAAATTTAATATTCGCACAATCTTTAAAACACAAAACACTATCAGATCTCAATTAACAAAAACAAAACCATACAACTTAAATGAAAATACAAAAAATGTCATTTATAAAATACCTTGCGAATGCAATAAGTTTTATATAGGTGAAACTTGTGAGACCATTAGCCAAACGCATAAAGAACACAGATCATACATTAAAAACACAGAATTTCATAAATCAAAAATCTGCCAACACGCATTTGATAACAATCATAGAATAAACTGGGATGCTTCGAGCATTTTAGCAAAGAAACTTGTTCTAAAAGACGCAAAATCAAAGAAAGTGCGTATATATTATTAAATAAAGATAATTGTGTAGCATCAATTCAGTTAATTTAAATAACACTTGGTTGCCTTTGCTTGATACTGAAGTATCTTCAGGAAGACTAAAAATTAACTAACTATTCACCTTTTTGGTAAAATAAACAATCAATACACCAGCAACCAGTTATCTATGTCACTATGACACTATAACCAAACAAACATATTTTTGACATTTAATCAAAGTTTTTAGAATATCTCAAGAAAAGATACAAATTTTAAAATTTAAAACATTAATAATAGTAAATTGTATTTTCATAGTATTTTATTTCATTTATCTCGACAACGGTGGCATATTTGCCACCAACGTCAGTTTAATTATCTTTTACTTGTTTAAATTTGTTTTGGTTTTAGCACTTTTAATTTTATTTTGGCGTGTACCCAAATAAATACCATCCATGTAACACTACTGAAGTTATTAGCTAATCTATTGTAATTTACAGGTTCCTTTAATTTCAAGACTGAACTACTGCGTCGCATTCCATAGCTTTAATTTTTCTGTAAGTATGTTTTTGGAAGTTTTGAAACACAGTTTAGTAGAAAATTTAAAAGTTATGTCAAATACCAAACAAAAAAATACTGCTCTCAATTTTGGAGAAATATACTCTTTGTATTCCTTGCCAAAGCAATCAGTATTTTGTACAGGGGATTTATTTGTATTTTGCCAGCTACTTACAACTATATTCAAAAAGGATGGAAAAAAAACGTCCTGTATAAAAGGTTCATACTTTTTCGTCGATGCACCTGTTTTCTTAGGTTGCGTCGTTGACCGCCAGAGGTCTCATTGATGTTTAAAAAAACTAAAAAAACACGCTTTTATATGCAACCGAACTAAAAATTAGAAAATAATTTTTCATTAAAAAAATATTGTCATTTCATAGTAAAAAGCGTGGGGTGCATTTTACTATTTTTTCATAACTTTTCCATCATAGATATTTGCAAATATAATAATTATAACATTTAATATATTTATCACCCCACGCTTTTTACTATGAAATGACAATATTTTTTTTAATGAAAAATTATTTTCTAATTTTTAGTTCGGTTGCATATAAAAGCGTGTTTTTTAGTTTTTTTAAACTATTAATTATTTTTCATTTTTAGTTTCTGCTACTCTTGACAAAATGGCGAAAAATTTTTTTAATGAACAAGAGTGGCAAATTTTAAAATTTTTCCAACAGATTGCAACTCACTAAAAATTTCTTCTTCATTAAGTAGCAAAGTTTGAAATTTTGCCAACAGATGGCAATCCAGGCAATGTTTGGACCGTTGCCAATATATTGCAACCCACTAAAAAATTTCTTCTTCATTTAATAGCAAAGTTTGAAATGTTGCCAACAGGTGGCAACCTAGGTGTTGTTTTTATATTTTTATAATATAAAGGAAAATTTTTTTCCTGGCGATCCAAAAAAGAATGTTAATTTTTATTAATTGCACATTATGTATTATGTATACATTACACATAATGTAATTTTTATTATTTAATCCTTGAACTAATGGTGCAACTAACCCTATATTTTTATTTTTCATAAAAATTAAACACTCATGGTGCAACTAACCAAATTGTGTAAAAACTAAAAAATTTCTTCTTCATTTAATAGCAAAGTTTGAAATGTTGCCAACAGATGGCGTCCTAGGTGTTGTTTTTATAATATAATGGAATTTTTTTTCCTGGCGATTCAAAAAAGATAACGGGATACTGTTTTTAAATTATTGCATCTTCATCGGTCCTTGACACGTGTGCAAAGTTTCAAAGAAATCGAATAGCTGGAAGTTGGTTAAAATTAGGCTCAAAGATTCCGTTACATAGATAGATAGATAGATAGATGGATAGTTACAACCCAAGTTAATAAAAGCGTGTTAAAAACAGTTCTTCACTCATTCCTGAAAAGTTTTACATGGCGCTTTCTTCACTAATCACCACTAACAAAAATGTCTGTTAAACCATCAAGGGCACTACTCAAACTCACAAATCGAGTTTTAACACACTTTATTTATTTAATATTTATTATTTATTACAAAAATCAATTATCAATTTAAAAATAAAACATGCATCAAACATGAGTTGCCTCTTCTCAAACATTGCTAACCTTAAAACATTCAACATGTCCACTCTATGATAGTATTCCATATACAGACCATACTTAAAAGCAGCAAATCTTAAAAATTTGTGTTGAACACGTTCAATCATGTTGGTTGTGATAAAAGGAGACCATATCACGGTGGCATATTCCACATTTGATCTAACAAGTGAACAATACAGATTTCTTATTGTCTCAATTGAAAACTGAAATTTCTTAATACAAATCCCAATATTCTTATACCCTTAAGACTTACCCTGGAAACATGCTCAACAAAAGTTAGCCTTTCATCAAACCAGACACCAAGATCCTTTGAAGTTTTTGTATGGGACAAATCCACATTATCTATTGAGTACTTTGTTGGAATTCTCTCACCACTTCGAAAAAACTGATATAATAACATTTATTTATATTTAAAAACAGATGGTTCGACTGTGTCCACTGCCAGAGCGCATTCAGATCCTCCTGAAGTCCCACTGCGTCCCCCCGTCCCAACTACTCTGTAAATTTTTAAGTCATCAGCAAACATTAAACCCTTTGAATGACGTAATACGTCGGTCAAATCATTCACATAGTACGTATAAATCTATACAAATTCACGGCCGTATTGAAACTGTAACAGTATTTTAAACCTTTTCAATTCCTGAAATCCGCAACAGGATCAAGAGGTAGCTACCTGCATATTACCTGCTTCTTTCGACTTTGTTTACGTTTAGCAGCGCCTCCATCGGTATGAAAAGTATGAAACCCTTTATACAGAATCGTATTTTTCTATCTATTTTTGTATTCTGAAAAATAAAAAAAATTGTATTCTGAAAAATAAAAATAAGAATAAATTAGTTTTCGTATTTACTTACAAAAAATTTGTCTTTTAAACTAAGTTTTTTAATTAAATTTACTTTTTTATTACTTTAGATGAATATAGGTTTAGGCTTTTTAATATTTAAATTTATAAGCTATCCATTACTTTGTCTCTAAGATAACTTAAACCAGATATACCCACCATAAGTTAGTAAACAATGCTGTCAACTATTAAAAATAACCTTGCAAGAAAATCTGCTGCCTCCGCACCTAACTGTTCTCGAGATATGGCAGCACCCTGTTTCTACAAGGGTGTCGTTCAAAAAGTTGTCTTAAAATGTATTAATAAAGCTTATAAAAGTGTTAATAAAAATTATAAACGTTATGGTTTTTTTTACGTTTCTTCATAGTTAATGTAATTTTTGTAGGTTTTAATTTCTTTTATTTCATACTGTCCAGTAAATCCACTTACTTGTATTAATTTGGGGCCGGTAAGTTGCACATTACGGTACCTGGTACCGTAATAGAGGCATTTTGTGCACCCCTTATTTTGCAATTCCGTTGTGGTTAACGTTATTCTGAGATTGCGCAGTAACGCAAACACGATCCGTTATCGTTATTAACCATACCGGACTCCTTTAATTACGGATGAATACCGAAGAGCTTATCGTTATCGTTATCGTTATTGTTAAACTGCGTGGTTGCCGGATTGTAGAAATTTTAATATCAATTATTTAAAAGGTTAAAATTTTAATGCCGTATTAATTAAAATATCATTTATACCTAGGCTCTAATTAGCGAAAAATCTATAGCAGTAATAAAAATCAAATAGTGTTAAGAAATTAAAACGGACTTGCACTTTTACGGATATTCTAAATCAGTAATTAATTTAGATGTTACAATCTGGCACACTTGCTTTTTATTCTACTACCAAACCTAACCTTACTTTTTGTGTTTTGCTTATACTGTATTGTTTGCATCTACTTTAAAAAACGAAATCAACAGAAGTGTTTGCATATATTTAAATATGAATTTATATCTTATGAAGAATAAAAGTAAATACTGATTTTTCGTTAACTTTAAAATGGGTGAACCACAGGCAAAAATAAGGTTATGTGTCGAAAGCGCAGACGCAAAATATATTTCTTAAAAGAGGCTGCAAAATCTCTGTCTAAAACTGCTGCCGTAATCGTTATGTTTAATAACGATAACCATAAGGAGGCCAAAAAACGTCTGTTATTTTAAGAGGTGCAAAATCTTTAAATAATACTCATATTAAGCGATTTTTATCTGATATTTTGATATACAGAAATTCCTGTAATTTCAGACTAAAAATATATTTTTTTACCAACTTTAGTAAATAAAAATGATTAGATTACTACAAAACAGACTTCTTGTTAATTTCCTTTTAAAAGCATTCTGCCTAACCAAAAGTCAAGTACTTCATTTTATTTCACAACTCATATCTGTAAGCCTGCCACCATTTAACACCATTTCAGAAACCTACTTGTAAAATATATTTTTCTACCAACTTTAGTAAATGAAAATTATATTTATATTACTATAAAACAGACTTATTGTTACATTTCCTTTCAAAATATTCTGTTTTACTAAATTTGGTAATTTCTATTTAATTTCAATCATCTAGCGTTACCTATTTAATACCGTTCAGAGCAACTAATATGCGCACATTTTGCTTATTAATCTTGACAGTGACAAAGCGAAGAATAATCATAGTTACCTATGATATGGAGAACTCAAGTGCTGTTACCTACGTAACCAAAAAGATAATAAAAACCAGTAAAAAAAAAAAGTTATTTTTAAGATTAAATTTGAACAAAATTTTCTTTGTCCGGTTTTTTTATTGTCAAGGAGTGTACATGAAGCTGTATCATTATTTTATCATGTACAATAACCGCCTGACTAATTTTTAAATCACCCTGTATTAGTTAAATAAATATAGTATAACAATATCTTTTTTAAAGACCCCCGTATAATAGTACCTTTTATACAAGAAGGTGTGGTACGAAATAGATGGTAATACAACAAAACTTGATGGTAGAAATATTTATTACTTCTTTGTGTGTGTGCCTCTTCCTTATTTATTTTTAAGTGCTAATAATTTTCTCTTCACAAGATCGCGAACTAAAAGAGGACGGTGTAATTTCCGCCGGCAGATTCAGAGCAAATGGGTACGACTTAATGATTTTTTGCGAATTTAACTGCTTTTTCGGTTAAATTGCAACGCAAGAAATGTTTTAAATCATCTATATTATACCATAGCATAAATATATTATTCGTCCCGTTTTAACACACCTAAAAACAAACAGTAGACCAATTTCAATCCTCTCAGTTCTTTGTAAAGTAATGGAAAAATTAATTAATTCACAAATTCTTAAGTACCTAGAAAAACACACAATTTTGCATGACAGGCAGTATGGATTTCGCCACAAAAGATCTACAGCAGATCATCTTTCCTTCGTATCACACTGTTGGAATAAGTCTCTTGAGTTTCTAGGTGAGTCCCAGATCGTTGCTCTTGATATATCCAAAGCTTTTGACCAGGTCTGGCATGCCGCACTTCTTAATAAACTTGCCTCTTATGGTCTTTCAACTAAACTCTGTACTTTGGCTCTCTAGTTATCTATCTGATCGACGTACGTATATCAGTTATTGTGGACGGCCATTCTTCAAGCTTTCACCAAGTAAATGCTGGAGTCCTCAGGGCTCAGTTCTGGCACCAACATTGTTTCTTCTTCACATCAACGACCTTCTCTCGTCCACAACTAATTCCATTCATAGTTTCGCCGACGATAGTACCCTTCACTCCAGCTTTCAGGTTCCTAAACCCATTACTAAACCTGACTTGGAAAACAAACGCAGAGCGATGCAGATATCTCTTTCGCAGGATCTTAATTTAATATTGGATTGGGGCGCTAAAAATCTCGTCCATTTTAATGCATCCAAAACACAATCATGTTCCTTGTCGCGAAAAGAGTCATCAAATACTCATCCTCTACTTATGAGCGGTCAAGTTTACAGAGCAAAGACACCTTTAATCTTGTGGGCGTCACATTTGAAAGTAACCTTAACTGGCATAAACACATTGTATCTATAGCCACGGCAGCTTCAAAAAGCTTGGATTTCTCTTTCGAGCCAAAAGTATTTTTCCGCTTCGAATTTATACACTTTATATGTGTCCCAAATCCGACCTCCCTGGAATATTGTTCCACATCTGGGGCATGGCGTCCCCCACAACCCTAAGCATTCTGGATTCTATTCAAAGAAGAGCTATTCGTCTCATTAATGATCCTTCACTTACAGAAAGGCTTCCCTCTCTTGCCCATCGTCGGGCTGTGGGGATTTATCGCTTTTTTATAGGTACTTCCATGGTTTCTGCTCCTGAAGAATTGTCCAGTATAGTTCCTCCACTCACGGTTCCCAACAGAGAAACCTCGTGGTTCCGCGCGTATGCATCCCTATACGGTCTAACTGGACAGGCCCCCGAACTTCTCATCACTCGCCTATGTTCGTTCTTTATCCCTAGAGTTTCCTGTGGATTGTGGAACCTGCTGCCCGCGGATGGTCTTTCCTCTTCCCCCCCAAATCTACAAGTATTTAAGTCCCGTGTCAACAAACTCTCTCTTCTTACCTCGCTTAAGACACCCAACCCTGGGTACGTTAGTATTTAGGCTTTGAGGCCTCTCGTGGTTTGTCCAAGGATAAAAACAAACAAAACACCTGTTGGCTCTCCCTGGCCGAAATTTAAAGCTATCAAAATTTACAGTTTTAATATGGCCAGTCTGGCGTGATGTACCACCCGGTATAAATGTAACCACAATTAATGTAATCCATAGAAAACACCCAGTGAATAATTTAAACGGACGAGACCATGGCAACCGTTCCCTTGTGTGCTCAACTTACCCTGATAAATATTGAACGTCATCAGAAGGGTGCGGTAAGTTGTAAAGTAAAACAGAAAGGGGCCTGAAATAGTTATGGACCTACAATTCCATCGCACACTCGGACGATTGTTTTAGTTTACATGTAGTCCGGCCTCAAATTAGACCTTAACCAAAGAATACTAATTCATAGAACATTATTTAGAAATTTCAGCGTACCCTGAAATTTTAATACCCACCCTGACCACCAGATAGCGAAAGTAGTCCAATTACTCAATTTAAACTCGACATGGTCATCAATCAATTGATTGGTACGCTGAAATTACTGTCATGGGATTAGTATTCTTGCCTAAACATAAGTGGGTGAAATTACTAAAATTTCTATCATTGAAAATGAATGAAGGTTTCTTTTTTAAACATATCTGAAAATTACAACAATCCATTATTCCGACTGGTGGAAAAAAAGACCTTAGTCAATTTCAAAAATGAGTTTTTCGCGATTTTCTCGAAAACAGTAAGTTTAGCGCAAAACATCTCTTAACAAAAATTGTAGATCATAAATTGTCTATAAAAGAGGTTGAAGATATGTTCTGAGTAGTTCGGCGGATTCATTAATGATGTTATTTATTTGGGTACACGCCAAAATAAAATTCTCCTAGTTCTAAAAGCTTGCACCAAACAAGCAAAAAAAGACAATTAAAAAATCGTGATGGTTTCGGCGGCAAATCTGCCACCGTTGTCAAGATAAATGAATAAAAATAATAAAAATAAAAATTTACTGTTATTAAGGTTTTAAAATTTAAAATTTTGTATCTTTTTTTTAGGATATTCTGAAATCTTGACATTAAATGATAAACACATTATTTAATGAGAGTATCAGAAGCAGATATAGATAACTGGTTGCTGGTGTATTGATTGTTTATTTTACAAAAAGGAATGGATAGTTAGTTAACTTTAGTTCTCTCCTTGAAAGATACTTCAGTATCAAGCAAAGGCAACCCAAGTGTTATTTAAAGTAACTGAAATTGATGCTGCCACACAATTATCTTTTATTTACATAACTATATACGCACTTTCTTTGATTTTGCGCTTTAGAACAAGTTTCCTTGGCTAAAATGCTCGAAGCATCCCAGTTTATTCTATGATTGTTATCAAATGCGTGTTGGCAGATTTTTGATTTATGAAATTCTGTGTTTTTAATGTATGATCTGTGTTCTTTTGTATGTTTGGCTTAATGGTCTACAAGTTTCCACCTATATATAACGTATTGCATTCGCAAGGTATTTTATAAATGACATTTTTTGTATTTTCATTTGGGTTATACGGCTATTGTTCTTGTTAATTGAGATCCGATAGTGTTTCGTGGTTTAAAGATTGTGCGAATATTAAATTTAAGTCCTATTCGTTGAATTTTATTTGATAGTCCGGGAATGTATGGGTATAAACAAATTTGTATTAGGTCTATTTTGATTTTGTCTTATAACTGGTTTATTATTTATAAAATCAAGCGGATAATTATTTTGAATTAAAATATTTTTTAAATAATCTCTTTCAATATTTATATTTTAATTAGAACAAATGACTTTAATTCTATTAAATAGACTTTTACAACTCCCTTTTAAACATTATTGGGTGATTTGAGTTAAAATTTAAGTATCTATTTGTATGTGTAGGCTTTCTGCAGATTTGTTGTTTCAGAATGATTAAACTATCGTATCAGAAAGACTAAAATTAATTAGTATTCACTTCTTTTTGTAAATAAACAATTAATACACCAGCAACCAGTTATCTATGTCACTCATGACACTATAACCAAACAAACATATTTTGACATTTAATGTCAAAGTTTTCAGAATATTCTAAAAAAAGATACAAATTTTAAATTTTAAAACCTAAATAATTGTTAATTTTTATTTTTATTATTTTTATTCCATTTATTCTTGACAACAGGTGCAGATTTACCACCGAAACGTCGATTTTTAATTATCTTTTTACTTCTTTAATTTTTTTGCTTTTTAGTACTTTTAATTTTATTTTTGGCGTCGTACCCAAATAAATACCATCCATTCTACAAAAAAAGGTATTTATTTTTTTCCCTTTAGATACGATGAAAAATAATTTTGCGATAAAACTTAATTATGAAAAACCCATTTTTTTACCTCGAGTCACTTTTCTACTGGTCGGAATGATGGGGAGTTTCTTAAAAACTCTGGGTTTTTAGACCTGTCTGTAAACAATTCCCATTTATTCAGCCTGGATAGGAATTTTAGCAACTTTGAATGTCTAAATTGACCGGACTACGGCGACTGTTTTAAGCATGATAAACAGCGAAAAAGTGTCCGAATCGGTTAATAGGACCTCGAGACCGAAAAGTTGCGGAAGGACTAGCCTTCCAGAGTGGTTAATATTGATACATAGGGCTGACAAGGGATGTTTCAAATGAGTGTTTATAATAGTTTCGCTTTGTTTTAAGTTTTGGACGTTGTAGGATGGAGGCAAAAGTCAGTTTTTGCTTTCTAATGTGTCCCATGATGGGGGTGGACGCAAATCGTCGTTTTGATAGGTCAAGGGCAGTATAATTTAATAAGGGGCGCGTGTAATGGTAGTTTAGATGGGACATTTATTGCATGATATTTATGTCAGATAAAGCCAGCAAACGTCAAAAATGTATGGCCCGACATTTCTATCTGACATATCTATCATGCACAAATGTCAGATCTAAACCTGCCATAAGGGCTTTTAATCTCTTTTGATGATACACACATACAGGGTGATTTAAAATAATCACGAAATCTTGCGGGGTGGATACTTGACAGCCAGGTAGAGCTTTATATAAATTTTTTCAAATAAATATTGTGCTGATATAGTTGTCGTTCACTTTATTTTGGTTTTTTTCACCATATTGCATATATATTTGTTAAACCAATCCAGTTGATATTTGGCACACAAATCGAGCTTCCTGTGGATCTTAAAATTTTTAGACAAAAGTACTTTTTTTTAAATACCGCCAGAGGGCACTTTACCTAAAACTTAAAAATTGATTTACGTCATAACCTTTTTTATTTTTGACAGATATCGCAAAGCTGGGGGCGCCATTTTATGGACAATCAAAACCTAAAAAATAAGGTACTCTTATTAGAAGTCGATAAACCTCACCGTTTAGGCACCAATAGACATCAAATGTTTTCATCAATTTCAATCAAATTACCTACATACAGGGTGTCCAGTAACTCAACCGACAAACTTAACCACAAACGATTCTACAACAAAAAACAAGAAAAATCTTCACATAAACATATGTCCTAAAACTGTCTTAGTTTTTGAACTACGGTGGTGTTAGCAATAGCCCTCCGGGGTATTACCTCTTTGCCCTGCAATTTTAGAATCTGCAAAGCTCGATTTGTGTGCCAAATATCACAACTGGATTGGCTAAAAAAATAAATGCAACATGGCGAAAAACCAAAATAAAAATTGAACTTTGACAGCTTGTAACTCGAAAAACAAATGATATTTAAAAATATATATATGACGCTCTACCCTTATTTTGTCAAGTAGAATCACACCCTTACCTCCTCTGTGATCGATTTTTGATTCACCCTGTATAATACATTTTTATGATTGCAATCCAAGATGGCCGCCGATACAAAATGGCGGATATTTTTGTTCCGACAAACCACCTCAATATATTCGTAAAATAGATCTCAATATTGAAAAATTAAAATCCAAGATGGCCACTGTCATAAAATGGTGGATTACATCTTTTCCTCAATCCAATTAATATGGGTATCAAATGAAAGGGCTTGGTTGCTAGAATGGAGGTTACTATAAGACAACTAAGATGGCTGCCGGCCACCTTCAAATGGCGAATTACATGTTTTCTAAAAACTACTAGTACGCAATCGTTAGTTAGTTATAGTAAGGCATTAAATGAACTTAATAGAATGAAAAAGTAACGACAAACTAAAAACTTGAATATGTGTTATGCAAAAAAAAATATTTAAACGGTTTTATCGTACTTGTTAAAACATACTCCGGCAAAACCTAGCTGTCAGATTGTACCAATTTTCTCGTCGACTAGGGTGCATACCAGACAAATAATAATAATTGTACGTTACGCCCAACGGTTTTAGATTTATTTGTCTCATCAATACCCCAGATTGATGAGAAGATTGGTGCGATCTGGTAGCGCTAAACTTACCGAATTATTTTTCTTTAGACGCGTAGTACAATGAAACCTTTAACATAAAAAAGATACATAATGTATTTATTAATAATTTTAAGAAAAAAAGTGACTATTTATAAAAAGTTTTGCATTTCCTTTTTTTTGCATTTCGATACGGCGCCATTTAGACTCTGTTCGTATCGTACGTTCTCTAGAACACTTCAAAGACAACAAACTATCGGGAAAGGAAGTCGTTGTTTAAAATTCCGAAGCCGGAAAAAATGGAAAACGCTTTCAAACAGCTGATCGGCATTTTATCGAATAAATATTTAAAATGGCCTCGAATACAAACCAGAATTATTTATTGACATTTGGTTTCTGTTTATTCCGTAGAACGAGTTTCCTGAATAGCTAGAGTATGCGTAGGTTCTCAAAAAAGTGTGCAGTGGCAAAAGCATTTTTTCGATTTACGACTGTGCAGTAAACAAGTCGAGGGTGTGTGTTTTATAATAAGATATTTTTAAAAACTTTGGGGGACGCTCTATGCACCAAAACACATGTTTTGGCATACAAGAAAAAAAATTACCAGTGTCGTCCATGAGGATTTAGGTAAATATTTTTAATTAAAAATTGTAAGTCACTGCTTTTTGTAAAATAAAAATAATTTTTAAAATTATTAAGTTTGGAACAATTTGATCTTCTTGACTTTTATTTGATTAGATGCTGGCGTAAATAAATCAAACCATCGGCATGGTCAAATCCTCACCTAATTAAGAAATAAAAATCGAAGGTAACTTTTACTGTAGGATTTGATATTATCCATACGAAATGACCGTGCCGAGAAATGGTTTTTATTTATTTACGCGAAAACTGTGCATCATATAAAAAAAGTCAAGAGGTCAAATGTGTTCCAAACCTTATGTAAATTTAAAAAAATATTTTTATTGCAAAAAATGCAGTGGTACCATTTTCTATTAAAAAATATCTACCTTACACCCCTCATGGACGACACTGGTAATAATTAATTCTTTTCTTTGTACGCCAAAACTGTGTTTTGGCGCATAGAAGGCGTCCCTTAATTTTTAAAACATATATCAATTGGTATAAAAGATATAAAAAAAAAAAACAATAATTTTTTAATTAGATATTCAATTCAATAATAATGAGGTAAATCAGAGCTTGGCTGTTGTGTTTGATGCAGTCTCGCGAAGTCTCGCTACTTTTGTCAAAGATTTTTTTACCTTTTCTTTATCAGTTTTTGTACTTACAATTGCCTTCCTACTTTTTGCTACTTCTGAGTGTAAGGACAGATACAAGATTTTTATAATTTACAAGGTTTTCCATTTTAAAATTTAATATGTTTTGTCCTACACTGTATATCCTAAAAGATAAAAGCATTCTGATGAAAGATATGGATTCTACAGAATCTACCCAACAAAACAGTGTTTTTTATTTATTTTATACGTTAAAAAATAAAAAAGTTGGGAAGATGTATCTCTATTACGCTTCTAAGAATAATTTAAAAATTATTTTTCAGATTTGATGGTCATATTTCCGAAACTAATTGAGATAGACACATCAAATGTAGTATTTTTTAAAGCATTTTAAAAGATTTTTTGGTGGTGATATAATATTCAGGGTATTCCATTTAAAAAATCATACCTATTGTCGTACCCTGTATATCATATGAGATAATAATCATCGGATTACTGATTAGAATACTACCGAATTAACCAAACAAGCTGACATTTTAGTTTATTTTGTACAATAAAAATAATAATGTTAAGGGGGTGTAAATTTATAATAACATATAATAAGTTTTAGGTTTCCAAAAAGCATTTGTAATAATTTATAATTTTTTCCAGTAAAAGCACCTCATTTTAAGTTAGATTGATAAGTTTCAGAGTTTTGGCCAAAAAAATTAATTTCTATCCCATAGTGCGATGACCAGCTGCATCAACCGGCATATCATAAAAGAAATATAGCAAAGGCGGCCGCGAAGACAAGCATGCCGATTTATTTGCTTTAAACTTTTTGTGATTTTTTTTTTTCTTATCAAAGAGCACCGAATTTACATTTTTAAACTGTTCCTTCTATACATCCTTGGTCGAAAATGCAGCTTCCGTACTCTGTAACTGGATAGAGAAGAAATTTCATTTCTATGCAATGTAAATCATATGGCAATTTCAGGAAATTTCTTATCTATCGAGTTACAAGTAAGGGCTGCCCTTTATTTAGACCCTTTTTCTTGGGTAGGTAGACGAGGGGATTCTGGTCGAAATACACCCGACGAGTACTTAGGCTTTCAGCTTTCTGGGATTGTCCACAGATAAAAAAAGAAACTCCTAAACTAGAATTTCGTTGAGATATTTTTGTGCTAAAGGCAAACTGGAGTTGACTATCCGCTCTGGCTGTTCTATATTTCTGGAAAATGTAAAATTTATTTATTTCAGCTGTTCCGTGTTTCTGTTGTATCAACTTAAACGGTTTATATGTGTGTCTGTGTGTGTGTGACACCATTTTTGTACTATTTTGCAACTATATTCTTTGTGTGGGGGCGAATATTCTGTCGGGATATTCATATTTCTAGGATGGTTATGAAAAATCTCGTTTTCCTACGACTACTTGTGAAAATAGCTAATAGCACACTGATTTCATGCATAGAAAATGCGTTTATATCACACTAGTGTTGCAAAGTACTTTACAGCACTAGTGTTGCAAGTACTTTACAACACTGGTGTGATACATATATATGATGTCATTCTAAAAACTGCTATTGGTTTTGCAAGTGACATATTTATTGTAGTGACAGTAAAAAAAACTTTTATTTACCTTAAACGGTAGAACCCAAATTAGCGAAAATCATCTTATTTTATATTTATTAAAATTTACGAAAAAATAAAAACATAAACAAAAATAGACATAACCACAAAAAACAACTTTCACTGACTGGCACAGTGTTGTCAGATAAGTATCAAATTTAAAATTTTCCTTTCTACCTTTGAGCACGTACTTTATAGAGGCAGCCTTGCCGCTTGACCGTTCGACCTAAAGCGCCAGAGAAAAAAAGCCTATAGATCAAATTCCTTCCTCTCTTTCTTCGTGTACTCAAACAACTAATTAAATTCTTTTTAAATCCTAATTAAACCTAAGGCTAATACACACTTTATGAATCCACTTTCTTTTATCCATTCATAAATAGAATCAGACCCTTCCGACGTTGCAAAATGCTTTCCATATTTTGCATGGTAACTGACGTTTAGTAGTCGTTTGTTCTTACTTTTAGGACTTTGGGTTATACATTTACAATTTTCATATTTTTTCTTAAAAATATGAGGAAAAACTATTATTTTACTTAATTTTATATGTGATGTTCGGAGTTTCATTAACTCGTTTACGAATTTTACCCCACCCAGCACCCCTTTTCACTCCCCGGTCCCGTGGCAAACTATTAGCGTTATTACCTAACAAAACCATACAATTTTTATTAAGTGAGGGGCCTTTGTAAATTCCAAAATGATAAAAGTTATATAATGCTTCTAGGTAGGTGATTTTCGATGTAAAAATATTGTCAAAACAGTATAATATAGCAGTGAGGAAAAGTATATATCACACTAGTGTTGCAAAGTAAATATCACCCTAGTGTTGCAAAGTTCTCAATTGTTTTTATTTTTTCTGAACAGACAAACTTTAATTTATTTATTTTTGGTGAATAATTTGTGGTCGTAGGAAAAATAGTGTACAGTACTCGTGTGAAAATGACTTTCTTACACTCGTGGGTTTGTCGCACTCGGCTAACGCCTCGTGCTACAATATTCCCACTCGTGTGAAATTAGTCATTTTCCACACTTGTAATGTAATATACTATTACTATATTTTCCAAAGATAATTTGGATTATTTAAATTAAACTGATGAGGTTACATAAATGGAAATGTACTAATAAAAAAAATGTTAAACTGACGGGTTTAGTATACTTTAATACCGACTTACCTGTAGAAGGGAAGCCGATGATGCCAAATGCTAATTAGATAAACAATTACCGGATTTATTCGAGCGTCACAGAGATCTATTGGGTTGCAAAGCTTAGATGCTAAGAAGATAAAAATGTTATATATTGTATACCTTTCGGGGGTTTTCGTTATCTCTAAATTATATTTCTTCAAAATAAAAAAATAGCTACGCTCGAGAATGTAAAATGACGTTTTTTTCCAAATTTGTAGCCCCCGCTTTCTATACGTCACTCTCAAATTGTCAGATTAGTGGAATATACACTGTTTAGCATGTAAATAACTCACCCTATCTTAATCTGACGCACTCGAGAATTTCTGATGAATATATATTTCTGTTTTTTACGATAGGCCCTGTATATGGGACTCGTAGTTGGTGGAGGTATAGTGTATCTCAAAGTATATCGCTTTGGCTTTTGACGGCAGTACTCCAATATACCTGCCGACAGCAATAAAACTGCGGATCACTAGGTATTAAAGGGCAGAACATCAGGGACGGACTCTAATAATATAAAGGTTTATAATTTATTGTTTGTTTAAGTAGATATAATCTTAAAATTGCATTAAGAAATTAAATATATGCACAGTTTTAATAATTATAAATAACTTTTATAACTATATTATATTAAGAAATTAAATTATATGCAAAGTTTTAATAATTTTAAATAAATTTATAACTATATTATCTATACGTACCTACATTTATATCTAAATATCTAAATCTAATTCGGTTTCACTATCAGAGTCATCGTTGAGATTAATTACAATACGATTTTGTTGTTTTGTACAGAAATGTAAGAGTCCTCAATTTTTATAATGTGCTGTACTGAATTTTTCCAGCTTTCAACTGGTATATTAGTAATTAAATTTTTTATCAAATTTATAACACTGGGACTTAAAGTAGGTACATTTTCTGCTCTGATCTTTGATTTTACTTGGTTCCCCAAATGTTCTATGGGGTTAAATATACAATGATACGGAGGAAGACGTAAGACAGTATGCCCAGCCTGTTCAGCCAAATTGTTATATACATATTGTTTTTTAATTGCATATGAATTTATAACTTCCAAAACTTGCGCTTTTTATAACTGAATTCAAAATAAATATCATTTTCTAACAAATATGCCTGGATTTCAGTTTTTGAACTGGATGAAGCTGGTGCTTTATGTAGCAGACGGCTGTGGTAGCTTGCGTTTTCTATGACAATAACACTGTTGTTTGGAATATTTTTTAAATGATAATTTTGAAACCAGTTTTCAAAAAGTTCTGCGCTTGTATCCTCGTGATAATACAAGCTAGAATCCTTAATATTCTTTCCAGACAACAGCAAATCACGTCTTCTGAACCAGCGTGTATTATGGTAATGCGTTTTCCTTTATTTGAAGGTGCTTTCGTCTAACAGTTTTGACTGGAATCCACCCATCCTTTGGATACCGTGTCGTATGTATCGAACCATGTTTCATCAAGGTAAATTATGGATCTGTTTTTAAACCTATATCTTTTAATTTCTTGAAGGTAATTAAATCTCCTCTCTTGTCTTTTGTCTATTTTGCGGTATTTAAATCCCATTTTACAAACAACTCTATGGAGGGTGGCACGGCTAATATTTATATTAGTGTCGTCTTCTTCAAGCTTTTTTCGGTTTATCCAAGGTAGGAACAACTCCACTTTCATAAAGACAATATATTTTCCTTCTTATTAGGTCTTGATCACTATTGTCTATACGGTGAGATCAAAAATCACTATGCTTTTTTCTTTGTTCAATTCTTCACTATTAATAATATCCCTTATTGACGATATTGGAGTTTTTGTAAGTAGACAGGTTTCTTTTAAAGCTTCTTGTTTAATAAGTCCGCTACTGATTAAAGTTTCATACACATTTTTACAACCTGTTTTGCATCTAATGACAAATGATTTCGACGCGACATAGTTATATGTATTTCCGTAAAACAACTTTTTCTAAACGCACAGTAAAAACGGCTATTCAACACTACAACTAAAATATTAGAAGAAATATTTATATAAAAGGTCAAAACTCAAGAGATATTTATACCTGGCCCACCCCTGTCATTATGAACTCATACGTTTGCCCCATAACAATAGGTCATAAATCATTAAAGGTTTATTGGTGTCAAAAGCCAAAGCGATATACTTTGAGATACACTATACCTAACCGGGTACAAGGTATCCTCCGGTATATTAATCTGCCGCGCTGTAGTAAAGTCCAAAATCCCCTCTTGGGCTTCCCATACCATACCATAATAAGAAAATAAAACTAAGCTTAAATTTTCGAATAATGTCAGTGGTAGACGTGTGGGACTCACCGAACAGCTCGGGGGACTTGTTCCAGTTACATGTGACGTACGAAACGAAAGATTTTTATCCACGTCCCGAAATCCATAAAACAAAATTGACAAAAAACCTTTTTAGAAATTAATTTTTCACAATCGGCCACGTCGCGTCGACACAAAAACGCCGGTCGCGATACAGTGGACTTCCATTATTTTTTGTTATTTAGTCATTTCCTTATGTGTTGTCCTTTTATTTTTACACCGGTTATATTGATTTTAATTTTGGGCGAATCCCAACTCTGTTGTATTATACTATGTGTCCGACAAATGTGGGAAATCTCTCGTATATGAATCCAACACGCGAATATAAGACTGAGACAGAAAAAATATTGTGAAAATATCATTTTTGATGATATTTTCATAATAAAATTGTAGTTCTGGTGGATTAAATCTTTTTTTTTAATTCGTTTGATTAAAGAATAAAAAAAGGTTTAACTATGCATGACCCCCAATGTGACATTTTTGCATGACCGTCTGTGGCGCTTAAGGTTCTATAAATTTTATACTCGTTCACCATATGACAAAAATCGTATCTAACCTTAATAACTTTGTTTCTATGATTTTCACACTCATTCACCATTTTCTCAAAAATTAATTTATTAGTAATCGTGCCTGTTCGATGATTTCAATTGAGTTTCTGTACTTCTCCCTTATTACCAGCGCCTGGACTCCGTATCTTGCCAAGAAAGAATTTGTTTCTCTATTTTCTATTTTCTGTCTATTTCGAACTCCGTAAAGTCTTTCGGCTCGTTCCGCACTCTCGAATGGACAACACGAACGCCCGGAAATAGAAAGGCGATTTGGATCTTTCTTGTCATTTATCCTGTTCTATTATATTGTGTTTTGTATAAAGTGATCTCGCTCTTCTTACCTGCTGGACGTTTGTTTACAATCTTTTATAAGCGGTGTGTGCGGAAACATTGACGACATTGCAATTTGGACTCTTTGTTTGACCTCCGGACAGTGCGGACGTGCGTAGAGGACTACAAAATTCTTCCCGGAGTGGCGGCTAGAGGTGTCGTACGAACCTTCGGGGATCAAGGAAAGATTCACGCTAAATTGACGGCATCTTTCTTCTAATTCTAAGCGCTGTGAGCGAAGATTCCTATAAGCTGATGGTATCCTGTTTGGTGGTGAACACGAGGTATTTCTCAAATGGCGGGAAATAGATGAGCGTGCCATGGGAACTGTCAGAAATGAAAATGAAGGTTATACGTAACACCAGTAGCAGGTCTTGGTTTGACAGCCGACAATTTATGCATTGCATCGATTGTTGAATTATTTGTTTTCTTTTGGAATTTCTGGGAGCTACGAGCTCGATTATCCAGATTTTCCGCCGACGAAGCCCTGGAAAGCATAGTCCGGAAGGGGAGAGTGGTGGATTGGACCTGAAGGGACCAAAACCAAGAAAAAATAGAGAGAGAGAGACATTGCAATTTGTGATCTCAATAATAACCAAATTTTTATTTAGTGTTTTGTGGAAATAATATATTTATTTATGTTATGTTGTTATATTGTGTTTTGTTTAAACTTCCATGCAATCCAAAACACCGCTTAATTTGAAATTTTGCTAATTCAAAGGGATTAATAATATTATATATTATCCCGCTAACTCTCCCCTTTTTACATGCAAATTTTGTCGCTGTCTTTTCTCCTCTATATTTTTTATACAAAATAGTAAAAAGCATAGATACATTTAAGTTAAGCAAAATATAAACTATTAAAATCGGGAAATTAAATGGACTTGGACTGATTAATATATAAGTGAGTATGCCAAATAAATGACACATATGAAACATAAGTAAATAAATAATAGTTTAAAAAAACTAAAAAACACGCATTTATATGCAACCGAACTAAAAATTAGAAAATAATTTTTCATTACAAAAGTTTGTCACTTCAGAGTAAAAGCGTGGGGTGCATTTTACTATTTTTCATAACTTTTCCCTCATAGATATTTGCAAATAGAATAATTATAACATTTAATATATTAAGCACCCCACGCTTTTATTCTGAAGTGACAAACTTTTTGTAATGAAAAATTATTTTCTAATTTTTAGTTCGGTTGCATATAAATGCGTGTTTTTTAGTTTTTTAAACTATTATTTATTTTTCATTTTTTAGTTCGATATATCAATTAGTTAAATGCTCCAGTTTATTCACTAAAAATTCCTTCGCCATTTTGTTTGTTTAACTAAGGTGTTGCAACCTTATCCCGGTCCCCAACCCGTCGGCAAATGTTGTCAAGTTTGATTATTCAATTGTCTAATCTGGCGCCTCCGCCAGAACGTACGATTTTTCACTTTTCCGGTTTTCCTGGAAAATGCTGGAACTTAACGGGATACTGTCTTTAAATTATTGCATTGTCATCGGTCCTTGATACGTGTGCAAAGTTTCAAAGAAATTGAATAGCTGGAAGTTGGTAAAAATTAGGCTCAAAGATTCCGTTACATAGATAGATAGATAGATAGATAGATAGATAGATAGATAGATAGTTACAACCCAAGTTAATAAAAGCGTGTTAAAAAACGTAATTTAAGAAATAACAATTATATTTTTCTATAGAGGGTGTATTTTTCCACAAGAACCCAACGTTTTAAGGATCAGTAGTCTATTATTTTTCCACTGCCGAAGATTACAGAGTACAGACAAGAAATAGGAAGGAAATTTCTTTCCTGCAGCGGGACTCCGTGTCCTGTAGTACAAATCGACTTCATTCTATCTCACTCGCACTCTCATCAATTTTAGGCGAAGAAACAATTTTAAAACGGTATTTACCAATTGGTTATTTTGACGTTTAAACAATGTATCATATGTCAAAGTTGTCACCAGTTAATACGGCGGTTATAATTGGTTGAACGCCTAAAATTGATGTCTGTGTTCAAAAAACACGCTTGAAGTCGATCAAATTGGTCGCCTATAAAGCGAGGTCACCGAACGTGTCGATTCTACCAAAATTTTAAAAAAGTCGTACATAACCCTAAAATAAATTTAGGTGTTCGTTAGTTTGCTAAGAAAACTTTCTTTGTATGGGAGCCCCTCTCTTATTTTTCCCATTTTTTATTTTCAAATTTTTCATTCTAGGTCATGTGGAAATGGGTTAAGTTTTTTAACTATGTATATGTCAGTCAGTCAGTCAGTCAGTGGAAAACTGACGACTTTGCGACTTTCATATCTTTAGAACCCTTTGAGCTAGCTTTATGAAATTCGGGCTTCTAGTTGTCCTTATGAATAAAAATAAACACACGTAGCTTCATATGTTTATGTTAAATAGGTTTTGCGTTACGGAGGAGTCAAAAGTGGCACCAAGTGGTTCAGTTATGTTACACTCGGCGCTGTAGCCAGTTACTTTGCTTGAACTTGGCTTGACACGCAGCCGCGTGTTTAAAAACGAACATAAAAAAGAAATCAATTAATTATGGTTTTATAAATCTATTGCTATAGGTCCGTCAGGCGACGATTTAGACAGACGAAGCAAAATATCCGGACCAGTAAACAGCTGTTTAAAAACAACTTGTCTCAACCAAACTGTACACAGTCTAAATAAATGTACGGAATTTTAATTTCTTAAACTGACTCAAAAAGGAAAATTACCGGACAACTTTAAAAATATATCCGGGGTTTACTTGAGGCTTCAACCACAAAAGTAAAGCAATCGGTTTTATAAATTTAATGCTATAGGTCCGTCAGGCGATGATTTAGACAGACCAAGCAAATGGAGTTAGGGGTTTTACAATTAAGGTAACAATATACCTTGCTGAATGTGTATGTGTATGTAGTAAAGGAACAACTAAGAGGGACCTCTTTTCATTTCGTCGGTTAAAAATAGGAGCAATTACGTAGCAATCGGTTATATAAATATAATGGTATAGGTCCGTCAGGCGATGATTTAGACAGACCAAGCAAAATATCCGGACTAGTAATCAATTTCTTTGTACAAGAAGATAAATGTACGGAATTTTATTATTTCTTAAACTGACTTAAAAAGGAAAATTGGCCAAAACTTTTAAAATTACCGGACAACTTTAGAAATATATCCGGGGTTTACTCGAGGCTGCAACCACAAAAGTATCAGGCTGCGGAGAAAAAGGACTCGTAAATTCATTTCGGACCGGGGAATCCTGCTTAAAAGTTTTAAATATTTGTGTATCGTATATCATATTAATTTATGGACGACAAAGCAGGGATATTTTTGAGTTCTGTTTGAATGTGGATGTTTGTAAAGTATCTTTTTGAAATTGTTTAATCAGGACTAGAGAAAGAATTTTAAAAAAGTCAAAATTTGTCAAAATATACAAAGTGTTTCATTAAAAACACATTTATACCCTGTTTCGTTGCAAGCGAGAGTAATAAATCATTTAATTTTATGGCAATTCGCTTTCTGTGTTAGTCCGAGTATAAATATTTTACTTCAATTCTACCTGTAATGTACTGATAAGGCATTATAATTTTAACAAGTTCTAATATTCGTCAACCTCTTGGGTTAAATACAAAGGAATAACAGATGTTTACCCGTATTTACGTGGGAATAATGTGATAAAAACCTTGACAGTGGCGATGGCGGCGCGCTTGAGTTTATTTTTGGGAACTTACCCTTTTAAACAGTTTAGGTAAAATGAAAATCTTGTTTCTTTTATATGTGTAAAAATTTAAAATTTATAGTATATCAATATTGTACAGTTGGTATAATTATAGTTAATAATAACCATTTTATTAAGAAAATAATACACATTAAAAATGCATAGTCAAAAAATAATTATTTAAAATATAATCTATACCTAATTAAATATGCTACATAATCTACATCTAGTTATTCACATTCTTCCATATCTGACATACTATCACTACTTGAGTCATATGAGTCTACTTGTATAATTAGAGGTTCAACAGTTGTATCTACTATTATATCCAAAGACCACATTTTATTTTCTACTTCTAATACATGTTCGACACATTTTTTCCAGTTTTCTGGGGAAGCATCAGATATGGCAATTTGAAATAGTTTTTTTATATCTACTAGTTTAAACGTAGTATTATTTCTGGCTACTTCACCTTTCACTTGTGCCCATATAAGTTCTATGGGGTTTAGTTCGCAGTGATAATGTGGCAGCCGATATACAGTTATATTTTGTTTCTTAGCTATTTCATCAATTACGAAACGTATGTACTTAGCTTTATTTGTGGCGACTTCACTTTTTACTAGCTGCAACAACTCTAGTTTAACACTATCTGTAGGATGTTCAATATTTTGCTGCATCAACCAGGATTGAACGTCTTTTTTAAGCCAGCTTAAATTTGGAACACCATCTACTTTTTTGGAGTGGTAACTTGCATTATCCATTACAATAATCGAACCCTCTGGTATTAAGTCGATCATCTGCGAAAACCATTCTTCAAATACATCAGCATTCATATCTTCGTGATAATCTCCTGTTTTTTTGGACTCAAACATTAAAAGACCTCCATCTACAAAACCATTCTCGTTTCCAATATGAGTAATAATTAGTCTACGCCCCTTTCCAGATGGAGGTTTTAAACCCGTAGAAAGTCCTTCATTAAAAGCCTGGCGAGCAGTTGTTATATTCCCATCTTGCCAATATTTTTTAACGGTATGTCCTTCATTTATCCAAGTCTCATCTAGATAATATATTGTCTTTCCTTCAGTACGAGCTTTTTTATTTTTCTCAAATAATCTCTCCTCCAATGGACAATTTCTCCATTCTCTATTAATAAAGATTTTCTTTGGAATTTTTCCACTCAAAATTTAGACCTTTTAAGATTTCCCAAAGTTTAACTCTACTTATTTCCGGCACGTGTGGATGATTTTTCGCAGCTTGAAACATGACATCTAAAGTAGGGATTAAAATAACTATGTACAATTCGTCGAATTGTTTGTTTTGTGTCGTCTGTTATATAAAGTTCTGTTTTGCCCGGTCGCTTTTTTGGTGGAATTATACCTCCCTCTTTTTCTTGTTTCAAAATTCTGTAAATTGTCGCTTTTCCCACCTCAGTCATCAACGCACATTTTTGAACACAATCGTCCACACCTAAATTAGAGCTTTGATCATTTCTAATATAATCGAATATGTTTTTAACAATCTGCTTTTCGTTTAATGTCCGAAACATGGGCGTTACGGCGGAGAAGCCATTTTTACAATACTGTAATACTTTGAACAATACTCTAACAATTTATAACCACTCAGTTGCACATACGGAAAGATACTAAAATATATATAAAATTTATAATCCTTATTTAACGCAATTCGGTGTATTTCTACCTGTTCTTTGCACAGAGACTGGTGCGCCTATGGTTTACAACCTTCTAACCGTCCCGAGACATTTTTATTGTCATCTCTTGAAAAAAAAAATAGGCTATAACAATTATTTTTTTTAGTCAACTTATATGTTACCAATACTATCAATAAAATAAGTGGTTTTAAATGAACTTTTGTTTTAGGTCTATTTTTGTCTCTTTTATAAAAGCGACGGTATTTTATGAGTAAATAGAGTTGAAACACTCTGTATAGGTACCGGTTGGTGCATATCCAGACTGGCCATAGGAAATCCTAGTAAATTATGATTAAATATTAGCTCCCCTAAAGACTTTACAACAAAATTGTATTCCTGGACAAAAAAAAACCGGTCAAACAAAATTTTGATCAAATTCAATCCTAAATAACTCTTTGGTTTTTTTACCGACTTTAATTATCTTCTCGTCTAGTTGTAGCTCCTTTTATCAAGCTTATAATTTAATATTGGGCTTGCAAAATGTTTTATAGGATCAGGTGTTATACAGGGTAGAGTCAAATGTTGCATTTTGCCCAAATTTTCGAACACTATGTGGAATAATTTCACGTCACAGTGTATTGGATTTTAGAGCCTCATCTTTCCCTCATATTTCCTTTTTTTAACACGCTTTTATTAACTTGGCTTGTAACTATCTATCTATCTATCAATCTATCCATCTGGCTGCCTATGTAACGGAATCTTTGAGCCTAATTTTAACCAACTTCCAGCTATTCGATTTCTTTGAAACTTTGCACACGTATTAAGGACCCATGACAATGCAATAATCTGCAAACAGTATCCCTTTATCTTTTTTTTAATCGCCAGGAAAAAAAATCCATTATATTATAAAAACAACACCTAGGATGCCATCTGTTGAAAAAATTTCAAACTTTGCTATTAAATAAGGAAGAAATTTTTTAGTGGATTGCAAAGTGTTGACAACGGTCCAAACATTTCCTGGAGTGCCATCTGTTGGCAAAATTTGAAACTTTGCTACTTAATGAAGAAGAAATTTTTAGTGAGTTGCAATCTTTTGGAAATTTTAAAATTTGCTACCATTGTCATTTCATAGGGGGCTGGTTATTTTCTTTTTGCTGCTTAATTAATTAGTATGTTCTAATTTACTGTTATATTAAGAATTTTGTGCAATATAACGAACTAAAAATGAAAAATAATTAATAGTTTAAAAAACTAAAAAAACACGCTTTTATATGCAACCGAACTAAAAATTAAAAAATAATTTTTGTCATTAAAAAAATATTTTCACTTCATAGTAAAAAGCGTGGGGTGCATTTTACTATTTTTTCATAACTTTTCCATCATAGATATTGGCAAATATAATAATTATAACATTTAATATATTAAGCACCCCACGCTTTTTACTATGAAGTGAAAATATTTTTTTAATGAAAAATTATTTTTTAATTTTTAGTTCGGTTGCATATAAAAGCGTGTTTTTTTAGTTTTTTTAAACTATTAATTATTTTATTTATATCAGTATCTCTATTCTAAAAGGAAATACAAATTCTAAAACAAGACAATGAAATTTGTGTATCCGGTGTCAAATTATAATTTTACATATCCCTTAAAATTTTTAGTTATGATGATTAAAAATAAGTAAAACTATTGGTTTTAGTTTCGTAGTTTTCAAATCAGTAATTAGATTTTTGTTATCTCCTAAGATATACAGGGTACGACAAAAGTGAAATTAAAAAAACGCCATGTATATTATATCACCAGTCAAAAGATTTTTTGAAGACTTTTAGAAAAATGCCACACTTGTCATTTTTTTTTCACCCTTTCGGGGTCATCCCACCCAGGTCCGACGACCGCCCCCTAGGTGGTGCACTGCAGCCTGAAGGCTTATTGTACCTTGACCCCTACTCCTTCTCATTCACACACCATTCATTCCATAACTTGGATGGTTGTTGCTCGGTCCGCATCCCCGAGCAGAAACACCGTGTGCCGTTGCCCAAAACACCGCTGTCGCCGGACACCCATCCAAATTATGGGCGCGCATTCCACTGCTTAACTCCGGAGATCGACGCTCGCCGATACAACCGAAGCCGCCACAAGCGCGCCTCACATTTGTCATAGTTATCTTTATTAGTTTCGAAAATATGACCATCCAAATCTTAAAGTTTCCACAATATGTTCGCAATATAATGTATATTAGGAACATCAGACTTTAATTGCCTTGTTTTCTTTAAACATTTGTATATCCTTTAAGAATGTAGATACTAATTAAAAAAAGGAAATAAAAGAAAACATGGGGCTTTAAAATCGGGTAAAATACAACATTTAGCTCTTCCCTGTATAACACATAATCCTATAAAAACTTTTGCAGTCCCCATATTCAATAATAATCTTAATGAAAGAAGCTATAACTGGCCCAAAATATCAATAAAATCTGTCAAAAAACCAAAAAGTTATTTAAGATTTAAGTCAAATTGTCTTGCTAACCGTATTCGTCTCAGTGGTTCAAACCGTATTCGAAAATGAGAATATAAATGTGAAAATCAAGAAAATGTAGGTTTTTAAACCGTTGCGTCACAGCCCAATAAATTTCTAGGTTGAGTTCAAACGCTGTTAGTTAAACACCGCTACGTCATATTTTAAAATTGACAGACTGGTCTGTTGTTTGACAGACTGATCCGTTGTTTGACAGACTGGTCTGTTGAGTGACAGACTGGTCTGTTATTTGACAGAACAGACTGATCTGTTGTTTGACAGTATGTTGTCACAGCCCAATAAATTTCTAGGTTGAGTTCAAACGCTGTTAGTTAAACACCGCTACGTCATATTTTAAAATTGACAGACTGGTCTGTTGTTTGACAGACTGGTCTGTTGTTTTACAAACTGATCCGTTGTTTGACAGACTGGTCCGTTGTTTAACAGATTGATCCGTTGTTTGACAGACTGGTCCGTTGTTTGACAGACTGATCCGTTGTTTGACAAACTGGTCTGTTGTCTGAAAGACCAGTCTGTAGTTTCGAAGACTGGTCTGTTGTCTAATAGACTGGTCTGTAGTTTGACAGACTGGTCTGTTGTTTTACAAACTGATCCGTTGTTTGACAGACTAGTCCGTTGTTTGACAGATTGATCCGTTGTTTGACAGACTGGTCCGTTGTTTGACAGACTGATCCGTTGTTTGACAAACTGGTCTTTTGTCTGAAAGACCAGTCCGTAGTTTCGCAGACTGGTCTGTTGTCTAATAGACTGGTCTGGTGTTTGACAGACTGATCCGTTGTTTGACAGACTGGTCTGTTGTCTGACAGACTGGTCTGTTATTTGACAGACAGACTGATCTGTTGTTTGACAGTATGTTGTCACAGCCCAATAAATTTCTAGGTTGAGTTCAAACGCTGTTAGTTAAACACCGCTACGTCATATTTTAAAATTGACAGACTGGTCTGTTGTTTGACAGACTGGTCCGTTGTTTGACAGATTGATCCGTTGTTTGACAGACTGGTCCGTTGTTTGACAGACTGATCCATTGTTTGACAAACTGGTCTGTTATCTGAAAGACCAGTCTGTAGTTTCGCAGACTGGTCTGTTGTCTAATAGACTGGTCTGTAGTTTGACAGACTGGTCTGTTGTTTTACAAACTGATCCGTTGTTTGACAGACTGGTCCGTTGTTTGACAGATTGATCCGTTGTTTGACAGACTGGTCCGTTGTTTGACAGACTGATGACCGATACCTATGGTTAAGAAATGCATGGCAAGTCGGTGCTTTTGTATGTTAACATTTGGTTGTTGATGACGTAGCTGTGTTGAACTTACAGCGTTCGTACTTTAATATAAGCTTACACACTACATTTCGTTATTTTCTAATTAAACAATAAGGGGTTATTAAAAAAAAACTATTTGTAAATCGTCTCATACCAACATTCTATTGGATATTTATTGTTATTTATTTATTACTGGTGGATTCATTACCTACCGTATGTATTAAGCATGCGACGATTTTCCAAGATGTTTTTCTTAAATAAAATTAAATTGGCTTATTAGAAAATAACAAAATTTAGTGTGTAAGCTTATCTTATCAACATCTTTAAAATAGTCTAATACAATTTTGTTGAAAAATCAATAGGAACGCCAATATTTAAATGTTTCAAAATTTGCATGACCATTCTGGCGATGCACCACCCGGTATGTATCCCAAAAACTCATTTTTTGGATATGCCACTGCTAAAAATAATTTTAAAAAACTTTTTTTTAATATCGATACCTCGAAAGTGGCAACCTGTCCTGGGAAAAAGGCTCGTAAATTTCACCCGACCATGTTTAAAATCTCATAAATATTTTTGTATCGTATTTTATGACGGCCCGACCCGATATACACGTCTGGATTGTGCACGGAGCGCAGCCTATGTATATAAAGTACTTTTGGATATGTTTTATTCAAATTCAAAACGGGAAAGGTTAAGCTATCGCCGATCGGAGGTTTAATGTTTTATTTTAGATTCCGTCGGATGCATGACACTTCTCTACAAAAAAAAATGATGTTAAGTTTTACGTCCTGAACACGAATGAATGGTCAAAATATGGTTATTAGTTCAAAATTTGTCCTAACCTCGAAAAATTTTATCAGCCAATTTCTGAATACTGAAAAATGGTGGAGCAAAACTAACATAGAATTCATTCTTAAGCAAAAAATACAACGCCTGGGAATCACAAGGCACAAGGTTTTTCTTCGGTTTTCTTAAGATTTTGTACCCATTTTGTCAAGAATGAAAAAGTGGTGACCCACACATGCGATATATATTTTCCGTCGTATTTTTACGGCCTGAACACGAATCCGTTATCAGTTTTGCTTCAGCACCCAGCAATTTTCAGTAAACTGCAAAAAACCGTCAAAATTGCGGATTTTTTTCGTGTTTTTTAGGTTAGGGAAAAGTTGTCACTTGGTGGTCAATTCTGAGCACATATTTTTTTATCTTTGGACAAACCACGAAGGCTAAAAGCCTAAATACTAACGTACCGCGGGTGTCTTAAGCGAGGTAAGAGGGAGTTTGTTGACGGGGAAGGAAAGACCTCCGCGGGCAGCAAGGAAGTTCGGGGCCTGTCCAGTTGGACAGTATAGAGATGCATACGCGTGGCACCACGAGGTTCTCTGTTGGAAACCTTAAGTAGAGGAATTATACTAGACAATTCTTCAGAGCCGAAGCCATGGAAGTACCTATAAAAAGCGATAAATCCCCCACAGGCCGACGATGGGCAAGAGAGGGAAGCCTTTCTGTAAGTGAAGGGTCATTAATAAGACGAATAGCTCTTCTTTGAATAGAATCAAGCATGCTTAGGGTTGTGAAGGACGCCATGCTCCAGATATGAGAACAATATTCCAAGGGAGGTCGGATTTGGGACACATATGAAGTGTATAAATTAGAAGGGAAAAAATACTTTTTGGCTCGAAAGAGAAATCCAAGCTTTTTTGAGGCTGCCGTGGCTATAGATACAATGTGTTTATGCCAGTTAAGGTTACTTTCAAATGTGACCACAAGATTGAAGGTGTCTTTGCTCTGTAAAACTTGGCCGCTCATAAGCAGAGGATGAGTATTTGATGACTCTTTTCGCGACAAGGAACATGATTGTGTTTTGGATGCATTAAAATGGACGAGATTTTTGGCGCCCCAATCCAATATTAAATTAAGATCTTGCGAAAGAGATATCTGCATCGCTCTGCGTTTGTTTTCCAAATCAGGTTTAGTGATGGGTTTAGGAACCTGAAAACTGGAGTGAAGGGTACTATCGTCGGCGAAACTATGAATGGAATTAGTTGTGGACGAGAGAAGGTCGTCGATGTGTAGAAGAAACAATGTTGGTGCCAGATCTGAGGTCTGAGAGACTCAGCATTTACTTGGTGAAAGCTTGAAGAATGGCCGTCCACAATAACTGATATGCGACTATCAGATAGATAACTAGCGAGCCAAGTACAGAGTTTAGTTGAAAGACCATAGGAGAGAAGTTTATTAAGAAGTGCGGCATGCCAGACCTGGTCAAAAGTTTTGGATATATCAAGAGCAACGATCTAGGACTCACCTAGAAACTTAAGAGACTTATTCCAGCAATGTGATACTAAGGAAAGAAGATCTGCTGTAGATCTTTTGTGGCGAAATCCATACTGCCTATCATGCAAAATTTTGTGTTTTTCTAAGTACTTAAGAATTTGTGAATTAATTAATTTTTCCATTCATTTTAAGAAAGCAAAAATACATCAAAAACTATACAGGGTATCCGAAAATTACGCGTTAGGATTTCTGTGGGCGATTCTGCACAAAAAAATAATGCAACAAACTTCAATACAATTTTTTCAAAAACTCAAAATTAACGGATATACAGGATGTTAAAGAAAAAAAAGTTTGTTATTTTTTTCTAATAACTTTTTTCCAGTGTACAAATTTTGCATACATTACCCACAAATAACATTTGTGTAAAGAGGTGTGACTGCGATCGCAGTCGCTGCTACCAATCACCGGTTACTAACAAATAATTTTGGTAGCTGCTACTTGCGCCTGGCGATCGCAGTGAAAAAATCACTCTTTAATATTCGCAGTTCGCAGAGGTGGCGCTGCCCGTAACCACAACATTAAATGGCGACTGCGATCGCTGGACGGTGATTGTAATTGCGATTCAGTGATTCTAACCTC
Source organism: Listronotus bonariensis (assembly GCA_014170235.1). Lineage (NCBI taxonomy): Eukaryota > Metazoa > Arthropoda > Insecta > Coleoptera > Curculionidae > Listronotus > Listronotus bonariensis. The sequence continues at coordinate 99,482 of JACEGR010001650.1, read as the reverse complement.
TTTCATTTATGTTTATGGTGATTATGCATGTTTACGTTAGTGAAACGGGATGCGAATTGGCTTGCTTACCGGATGAAAACTATTTTTTTATCAATTTGATTTGTTAATAATTCTATCGCGAATGGGTTACCCAAAAAATATGATCAAAGCTATAAATGTTTATAAAAAAATTAAGATATTTCATATATTTCCAGTAATGTCCGTTTTTTTTATATACATATACTTATATGCTAATGCAAATCAGTAATTAAATTATATGTATATTAAATGACAGAATGTATTTAAAAATGATATATTTTTTCTTCATTCAATTTTAAAAAGGTTAACTGTGACTTTATTTATGAAAATTTAGCATGTTTCCGTAAAGAGTGATAATATCACAGTTTTCAGTAGCAGCTACTTTTAGATAGCAGTAGCAGCGATCACCGATATCAAAAAATCACTGTTAAGTCCACCGCTATTTGTGTTTAAGGCTTGCTTTGGTAATTTTGAAAATCAGAACTTCTAATTAAACGTACGTAAATGTTTAAAAGTCGTTTTTCTCGGAAACCGTTCGTTTTAAGTTAATGCAACAAGATGACCTTTTAATAGTATATTACATTACAAGTGTGGAAAATGACAAATTTCACACGAGTGGGAATATTGTAGCACGAGGCGTTAGCCGAGTGCGACAAACCCACGAGTGTAAGAAAGTCATTTTCACACGAGTACTGTACATTATTTTTCCTACGACCACAAATTATTCACCAAAAAAAAATAAATTAAAGTTTGTCTGTTCAGAAAAAATAAAAAACAATTGAGAACTTTGCAACACTAGGGTGATATTTACTTTGCAACACTAGTGTGATATATACTTTTTCCTCACTGCTATATTATACTGTTTTGACAATATTTTTACATCGAAAAATCACCTACCTAGAAGCATTATATAACTTTTATCATTTTGGAATTTAAAAAGGCCCTCACTTAATAAAAATTGTATGGTTTTGTTAGGTAATAACGCTAATAGTTTAATACGGTTTTCTGCTATTATAAAGGTTTTTTAAAAATTATCGATTCTTACATATTTTAGAAACTCTTCTAAATAAAACGTAAGTGGTGCATATCCAAAATATTCCGTTTTTTAAAAAATATCAGTAAATAAACTTACGGGACCGGGGAGTGAAAAGGGGTGGGGTAAAATTGGTAAAACGAGTTAATGAAACTGAACATCACATGTAAAATTAAGTAAAAATAACAGTTTTTCCTCATATTTTTAAGAAAAAATATAAAAAATATGAAAATTGTAAATGCATAACCTAAAGTCCTTAAAGTAAGGAAAAACGACTACCAAACGTCAGTTACCATGCAAAATATGGAAAGCATTTGGCAACGTCGGAAGGGTCTGATTCTATTTATGAATGGATAAAAGAAGATTCATAAAGTGTATTAGCCTTAGGTTTAATTAGGGATTAAAAAAAAGATTTAACTAGTTGTTTGAGTACACGAAGAAAGAGAGGAAGGAATTTGATCTATAGGCTTTTTTCTCTGGCGCTTTAGGTCGAACGGTCAAGCGGCAAGGCTGCCTCTATAAAGTACGTGCTCAAAGGTAGAAGGGAGATTTTAAATTTGATCTACTTACCTGACAACACTGTGCCAGTCAGTGAAAGTTGTTTTTGTGGTTATGTCTATTTTTGTTTATGTTTTTATTTTTTCGTAAATTTTAATAAATATAAAATAAGATGATTTTCGCTAATTTGGGTTCTACCGTTTAAGGTAAATAAAAGTTTTTTTACTGTCACTACAATAAATATGTCACTTGCAAAACCAATAGCAGTTTTTAGAATGACATCATAATATGTATCACACCAGTGTTGTAAAGTACTTTGCAACACTAGTGTTGTAAAGTACTTTGCAACACTAGTGTGATATAACGCATTTTCTATGCATGAAAACAGTGTGCTATTTGCTATTTTCACAAGTGGTCGTAGGAAAAGATATTTTGATGCTTTGTATTAATTTTATATCCAAATTTATAAAATGATTAAAACAAAAAAGTTCCAAGTCATTTTTCTAAAGTGAAGGACAGTTTAGACCCTTTGGCATTGACTACTGGCGTTAAAGTAATAGGGTAAATATAAAGAATTATAAGTGATATGCATGCAAAATTTGGCGAAAATCAGTACTGTAGAAAAAATCATTAAAAAAATATATATTTTTTTATTTCAACATCCTGTATCACCGTTAATTTGTCGTGCAGAATCGCCCACCAAAATCATGACGCGTAATTTCCGAGCACCCTGTATATCACATCTTTGGGTTTTAATATTTTTTTATAATGGGGTTTAATTAATAAAAAACAATAAACATCCGACAAAATGTATTTTAGCCACTCCCACCGACATTAATTCATAATTTTTAGCACCCGATATCACGAGTTGTTTATTCAATTACCAGAACGCTGTTAACTTCCGCAAACTACCCCCGAAGCGGATAAATCATTTTTATATCTTTTTTTACTACATTTATTCCCGAAAAAATCCTCGCAACTATTCAAACACGATAACAAAAACCGTATATCGATCGATAATCGCAACCGAGGTGTAAACAGCAAGATAGGAGCCTTGAAAAACCTCTAAAAATAATTATTAGGGTGGCCTAATATGATACAAAAGATATTCGCCCCAAATATCGAATCGATAGCACCGTTTAAAAATAAAAGGACAACTGGTGAGGAACTGACTAAATAACTAACAAAAATTAATGAAAACACGGTTTTAGCTATTATGGGTTATTTTAAAATTTAGTATAAGTAAGAACATTTTAAAAGCGCAAATTCGGTACCCTTTGAAAATAATACAAAAAAACATTAAAAAGGTCGCCTGCAATCGGACTATTTTATACAAAGGCGCCGCTATCCTTTACAGCGACGCGCCGATATACTATGGGATAGAAATCCATTATTTTGGCCAAAAACAACTTTGAAATTTTAATGGCTCATGCTGTGTATTTCAAAGTAGATACTCCAAACTACATGTACGCAAAATTATAAAAGGATATGACGACTTCTATTGGGGTAATAAGAAACTGAAAATGTATTTTAAGTAAACATAAATATACAACATTTAATCTACTTAGTTTATTATTAGCCTTGTTTACTAAAAAAGTAAAAGAGTTTAAATAATAAGAGCTATTGTTGTGTTTCCGATGCAGTCTCGCTACTTTTGTCAAAGATTTTTTACCTATTTCTTTATCAGTTTTTGTACTTACAATTGCCTTCCTACTTTTTGCTACTTCTGAGTGTAAGGACAGATACAAGTGTTTTTATAATTTACAAGATTTTCCATTTAAAAATTATTATTTTTTGTCCTACACTGTATATCCTAAAAGATAAAAGTATTCTGATGAAAGATATGGATTCTACAGAATCTACCCAACAAAACAGTGTTTTTTATTTATTTTATACGTTAAAAAATAAAAAAGTTGGGAAGATGTATCTCTATTACGCTTAAAAATTATTTTTCAGATTTGGATGGTCATATTTCCGAAACTAATTGAGATAGACACATCAAATGTAGTATTTTTTAAAGCATTTTAAAAGATTTTTCATTTGGTGATATAATATTCAGGGTATTCCATTGAAAAAATCATACCTATTGTCGTACCCTGTATATCATATGAGATAATAATCATCGGATTACTGATTAGAATACTACCAAATTAACCAAACAAGCTGACATTTTAGTTTATTTTGTACAATAAAAAATAATAATATTAAGGGGGTGTAAATTTATAATAACATATAATAAGTTTTAGTTTTCCAAAAAGCATTTGTAATAAATTATAATATTTTTCCAATAAAAAGCACCTCATTTTAAGTTAGATTGTAAGTTTCATAATTTTGACCAAAAAAATTAATTTCTATCCCATAGTACGATAGCCAGCTGCATCAACCGGCATATCATAAAAGAAATATAGCAAAGGCGGCCGCGAAGACAAGCATGCCGATTTATTTGCTTTAAACGTTTTAGTGATTTTTTTTCTTATCAAAGAGCACCGAATTTACATTTTTAAACTGTTTCTTCTATAATATCTCATACATATTTGGATTTTGTACAAAATTTGGCACTCATTTAGATATTCATACTTTTTGCGGCGGAGCCCACAGCAAAGCAATTTTTTTAGTAAAAAACTTGGGTCATGTTTTTCACATTTATGTTTCTGGCGAGATAAATTTTATTCAAAGAATCTATTAAATAGTTCTCGAAGCAGTTTCTTAATTGATTCTTAAAATCTAAAAAGCCCTTATCTGATAAAAGTTTCTTTCTGACGCACTAAATCAAAGCGATGACGTACAACAAAGTCCTCGGAAAATAATAAGATTTTCCAGACGCCGAAGAAAAACTATTTTAATAAAATTTCACTAAAAGTGCCAAGTTAACACAACACTGCGTATTTCGTTTTCCATTAAAATGGAGAACTTCGCCCTCGAAAGTTTCATGGTGTCAGTCTGTTGTTTTAAAAATATATCTGCGAAGTTTTTTTTCGGTAGTTTGATACTCGGGAGTGTCAAGCTGTCCCCGGGAGAAAAATCCATAAATTTAGCTTAGTGGTTTGAAGGACGTTGAACATTTTTAGAGGGTGTTTCAGAATTAAGTGGCCCACAGACTATACAATCTTACGACAGGTTGGATGGTTCAAATCAGGTATTTAGGTTATTTTTAAAGTATAGTAAGAACATTTTAAAAGCGCAAATTCGGTACCCTTTGAAAATAATACAAAAAACATAAAAAAGGCCGCCTGCAATCAGACTGTTTTATACAAAGGCGCCGCTATCCTTTACAGCGACGGGCCGATACATTATGGGATAGAAATCCATTATTTTGGCCAAAAAGCAACTTTGAAATTTTAATGGCTCATGCTGTATATCAAAGTAGATACTCCAAACTACATGTACGCAAAATTATAAAAAGATATGACAACTTCTATTGGGGTAATAAGAAACTTGAAAATGTATTTTAAGTAAACATAAATATACAACATTTAATCTACTTAGTTTATTATTAACCTTGTTTACTAAAAAAAGTAAAAGAGTTTAAATAATAAGAGCTATTGTTGTGTTTCCGATGCAGTCTCGCGAAGTCTCGCTACTGTTGTCAAAGATTTTTTTACCTTTTTCTTTATCAGTTTTTGTACTTACAATTGCCTTTCTACTTTTTGCCACTTCTGAGTTTAAGGACAGATACAAAATTTTTTTAATTTACAAGGTTTTCCATTTTAAAATTTAATATGTTTTGTCCTCCACTGTATATCCTAAAAGATAAAAGCATTCTGATGAAAGATATGGATTCTACAGAATCTACCCAACAAAACAGTGTTTTTTATTTATTTTATACGTTAAAAAATAAAAAAGTTGGGAAGATGTATCGCTATTACGCCTCTAAGAATAATTTAAAATTATTTTTCAGATTTGGATGGTCATATTTCCGAAACTAATTGAGATAGACATTTCAAAAACTATTTTTATCCAACACGTACATATAATATCTACAGAATTGATCAGATTTTGAGGATATAAAGTGTACTATAAGTCACTAGTGAGCTAAAGTACCCTTTAGCTCACTAGTGAATTATAGTATTATTATAGTTACCAACAAAATGCATTACAACCAAACAAGCTTGCTTTCAAAAATACAAAATTTTGTTGCTGGTGTTGACAATGACAAGTAACAAATAATGGATGACGTTTTCAAATTATTTTCGATATTAAAAACGATTTATACGAAAGTGTTGGATAAAATTTTGTATTAGACACGTGAGTTATTACATATAAGTCACTTAAGAAAATTACCTCTCTCGCCCTTCGGGCTCGAGGAGTTAAACTTTTCTTGCGTGACTTATATGTAATATAACTCACTTATCTAATAAATAACTATTAACGGAAAAATAATTTATTAAAAACATAAAAATAAAACAGTACTTATTCTAGAATACTGAAATAACACAGATGATAATGATAATACCCAATAATTTTACAAGTTTGGAAACTCTCTCTGGATGAAGCCTGTTTTTTAAGTCATTCCAGACAAATCTATAAGTATTAAATATTGTGTACAAAAAAGCAAATGTTGCAGAACAACTTTTGAGATTTAAAAAAAAATCTATCATTTTAATTAAATTATTATCTTTTTTATTATATTATTAAATTTAGATTTGACAGTTTGCCACCACTTACTATATGCTGGAATACTGTTTAATACAGAAGTTTTAAACAATGATTTTAGAATATAGTTCAGTGTCTTTTATTCGTAACAGCAGGTAATTTTGTATGAAATCAGTAGATCATTCCAAAAGACATTTTTTTGTCTGCCGCCAATTTGCTAATTTGCCGATATGATCTTAAAATTTGAGATAAGGACGGTCACAAATTCAGAAAAACACAAAAATTCTTCAAAAACACAAAAACCACTAAAAACACAAAAAGCTAATACAAAAACCCAAAAATCCAGCCACCACTACACAAAGAGCCGGTTTTTGCCAATCCTGGTATTAAATCAAGGTTAGTTTATATTTATAAGGTTGCGACATATCCTCAATTTTTAGGCGGTTCGAGGTCGGGGACGCAAGGAAGGGCACTCCACGGAGAAAAGTTGGCAAGACTGGGTAAAAATCAAAGCTGAAGATCAATCCAGTGGCGTCTAGAATTTGCGCATTTCATTTTGCATTGTTTTGGAAGTGATATTTGTTGAAAGATGTAATTCTAAATGTTTTTTATTTAAAGTAAAAGAATTTACAACTTAATAATAATTAAAAACTGTTGTGTAAACGGTTGTTCTACTAATACAATAAACTGTATATCTCAGGCACTGAACAACATGGCCGAAAAATGGGAGATGTGACGTCATAACACGTCAAAGCAATATGGCCGAATGTCGTGACCTTATATAGACCGACTTTGGTATTAAATATAGTTTATTTAATTAAGGGTCGTAAGAAATAAGAGCTCTTTTAAAGGGTGTCATCAGATATGGGCAAACAAATGAGTTACTCATGTAAATACTTTTCTTGGCTTCCACCATACCGGGTGTTTCCAAAGGGGACTGGCCCTAATATCTTTTTAATCTCGGGAAATAGAAAGGCAAAGTACGGCATATACAGGGTGTCCCAACTCTATTTATACGCTAAATATCCTTAACACCCTGTATCTTGGAAACGAAACATTTTCTGATATAATTTTACCTGAAAAAAATTATTATTTTCTTGTATTCTATACAGTTTTAAGAGGAAAATAACAACTTAAAAATAACCCTGTGTACCTTTTCACTTAGCTGAACCTGTATAGACTACTTTACTTTCAATTGAAGATATGTTGTGTAGTTTGGCGGAATCATTTAATGGATGATATTTATTTGGGTACACGCCAAAATAAAATTAGAAGTACTAAAAAACCAAAAAAAATTAAACAAGTAAAAAGATAATTAAATTCCTTGAATTTGAAACTCCAGTTATAAGACAAAATCAAAATAGACCTATTACAAATTTATTTTTATCCAACACTTACATATAATATCTACATAATTGTTCAGATTTTGAGGATATAAAGTGTACTATAAGTCACTAGTGAGCTAAAGTACCCTTTAGCTCACTAGTGAATTATAGACTTTAGCTCACTAGTGACTTATACTAATTCTTTATTACTTCCAACATTTCACAATTAAAAAAATAACATAAAACAACTAATATAATATACTACAATTTATTCGTGTTTATATTAACAGTAATTGTTATATTAGATTTATCTTGGACAACGTTACATTGTGCGGAGTGTTCTTCAGGAAGTCTTTCAGCACTAGTACTTGCCTTGGTGCGCTCTTCACCCTGTATTCGTCTTGCAATCTCAAACTTGTTAGAGATGCAATCTTCTAAATATCCTTCTGCCACGGTAGAAGACTTCCACCCGCCATGGCGTTTAAGGTTGGTGATATCGGCCCCAGCGTTGACTAGAAGTGTCGCTGAAGAACGCCGCATGCTATGACCACTATATAAGATTTCATCAGGTAGTTGCAAATAATGAGCAGCTACTCTCGGAATTTTCGAAATTTTATTTATTCCCACGCATTGCCTAGTGCATTTGCCTTTTGAAAGTTGACAAAAAATCTTTTGTGAGGCGTGTTCTCTGGCCTTAGGGACACATATTTTCTAAATAATTCAAGCACATTTACCAAAAATCCTTCTTTTAAAATTGTAAAGCTTCTCGATTTGTTCGTCTTGGTATCAGGTATAGAAACATATATGTACTGGCCTTTATCTACTATATCTTCAATACTTAAGCGAGTTAGTTCGTCACAACGGCATGCACCAGCGATTCCCAATATCAATGCAACCTATAAAAATCCGAACAGATAAATATTTAATACCAGAAACTAAAGTAAATTCATACCTTTGACATTAAGTGCTCGTCGTCAGGTGCCTCAGCCAAAAATTTTTCGATGTATTGCCTCTCCAGAATTTTTGCCTTTTTCGGTTTGAAATTTCTTGAATTGCTCTTCAAATAAGCGACAACTTTTCCATACCTCCCTATATCCACGTTCTTATATACTTTTAAGGTCGTTTTTATCATTGAATACTTGGTCCACATTGATGAGGGAGCAACTTTTTCGATAAAAACAGAAAGTAAGCCATAATAACATCTTCATTTATAGTACCAACTCCTCGCCTTTTCCTCCATGCTTCAAAATCTTCAAATTCTTTATTGTACGTTAGTTTTGACTTCTCTGGAATTAAACTGCATGTCGCTACCGCAGCTTCTTCCAAAATTTCCGCAGGAACTTCACAATTTTCCATTTCGCAAAGCATTTTTATGTTTGTCTACTACTAAACAAACCCGTAGTTACCAACAAAATGCATTACAACCAAACAAGCTTGCTTTCCAAAAATACAAAATTTTGTTGCTGGTGTTGACAATGACAAGTAACAAATAATGGATGACGTTTTCAAATTATTTTCGATATTAAAAACGATTTATACGAAAGTGTTGGATAAAATTTTGTATTAGACACGTGAGTTATTACATATAAGTCACTTAAGAAAATTACCTTTAACTTTAAACTTTTCTTGCGTGACTTATATGTAATATAACTCACTTATCTAATAAATAACTATTAATATACATTCCCGGACTATCAAAAAAATTCAACGAATAGCACATAAATTTAATATTCGCACAATCTTTAAAACACAAAACACTATCAGATCTCAATTAACAAAAACAAAACCATACAACTTAAATGAAAATACAAAAATGTCATTTATAAAATACCTTGCGAATGCAATAAGTTTTATATAGGTGAAACTTGTAGACCATTAGCCAAACGCATAAAAGAACACAGATCATATACATTAAAAACACAGAATTTCATAAATCAAAAATCTGCCAACACGCATTTGATAACAATCATAGAATAAACTGGGATGCTTCGAGCATTTTAGCAAAGGAAACTTGTTCTAAAAAAACGCAAAATCAAAGAAAGTGCGTATATATTATTAAATAAAGATAATTGTGTAGCATCAATTTCAGTTAATTTAAATAACACTTGGTTGCCTTTGCTTGATACTGAAGTATCTTCAGGAAGACTAAAAATTAACTAACTATTCACCTTTTTTGTAAAATAAACAATCAATACACCAGCAACCAGTTATCTATGTCACTATGACACTATAACCAAACAAACATATTTTGACATTTAATGTCAAAGTTTTCAGAATATCCTAAAAAACATAAAAATTTAATTTTAAAAACTTAAATAATAGTAAATTTTTATTTTTATTATTTTTATTCCATTTATCTTGACAACGGTGGCAGATTTGCCACCGAAACGTCGATTTTTAATTATCTTTTACTTGTTTAATTTTTTTTTTGGTTTTTTAGTACCTTTTAAAATTATTTTGGCGTGTACCCAAATAAATACCATCCATTACTTTACTTTCGTTGAACAACCCTGTATCTATCCAAATTAAAGCAATTCCTCCTTTTAAATTAATCTACAATTTAAAAACAATTTCTTCCATCTTCCCAAATAACCGTCGAAGAAAGAAGCGACCGGGTGTTTTTGTTTAGTCATAAAAAATAATTGAAGCTTATGAAGATAATCAATGACTTGGCATTGTTTTCGTTGCATTTCGGTAAAAAAATTCCATTGTCTGGGTTTGTTGAAACGGGGGAATTTAAATAATTGCTCTTAATTGTTCCTTCTTAAAAAGAGTAATTTGTTAAGTGCGTTATGAACAAGTTGAGGGCTGCCATGGACGCACGAACCGATCAAACTCTCCAGTGACTTTTCTAGCTTTTACCCAAGGTTAGTTTATATTTATAAGGTTGCGACATATCTTCAAGTTTTAGGCGGTTCGAGGTCGGGGATGCAAGGAAAGGCATTTCTCGGAGAAAATTTGGCAAGACTGGGTAAAAATCAAAGCTAAAGATCAATCCAGTGGCGTCTAGAATTTGTGCATTTCATTTTGCATTGTTTTGGAAGTGATATTTGTTGAAAGATTGAATTCCAAATGTTTTTTATTTAAAGTAAAAGAATTTACAACATAATAATAATTAAAAACTGTTGTTCTACTAATACAATAAATTGTATATCTCCGGCACTGAACAACATGACCGAAAAATGGTAGATGTGACGTCATAACACGTCAAAGCAATATGGCCGAATGTCGGGACCTTATATAGACCGACTTTGCTTTTACCAGGTTACCATATTACCAAGTCTTTTTCAGATACTTTGTATAGCTGTATATTAATATACAGGGTGTTTTGTAACAACTAGGTAAATAGGGAAAAAGACAATTTTCGATAAAATACAGGACTGCTAATTTATTTTAAGGCAAATAATTGTTTTATTTTAATTTTTGCTTTTTATATCATGTTGTCTATGGGTACTTAAAAAAAAAAGTAGCTTTAATATTTTTTCTTGAAAACGAAGGTAACTAAAAAACAATACAAGAGATTAAAAAGTTGTATTATTAATTGCTTAATTATAAAAATATATATTAACGTTAAAAAAGTCAGTAGCGCACTTTTTTTAACGCGCTTTTATTAGCTTGGGTTGTATGTATGTATGTAACGGAATCTTTAAGCTTAATTTTCACCAACTTCCAGCGATTCGATTTCTTTGAAACTTTGCACACGTATCAAGGACTCATGACAATGCAATAATCTGTAAACAGTATCCCGTTATCCTGATTAGGATCGCCAGGATAAATAAATTCCTTTATAGATTTTCTTGAGTTGGACTTCGACGGTTCACAAGATGCAAGGTTGTACATTTGATCATGCAGTCATTTATCTGGGCTCGCGACTGTTTGCGGCTGGATAAGCTTATGTTGCACTTAATCGTGTGAGATCATTAGACGGTATGAGGATTGAAGAACTTGACTGCTCTAAGTTAACGGGAAAAACCTCATGCAACAGTAAAGCTTTAAATGAAATGATTAGATTACGAAATAGTTCGTGAAACATTTCAATATCACATGCCCGCAGAAAACTAATTGATATATAGAACTAAAAAATGAAAAATAAATAATAGTTTAAAAAAACTAAAAAAACACGCTTTTATATGCAACAGAACTAAAAATTAGAAAATAATTTTTCATTACAAAGAGTTTGTATTACAGTAATAAAAGGTCAAACAATGAATCATAATTATATACCTCAAAATAGAATTATAATAAAATTGAAGATAATAACAGAATAATTCACTTCAGAATAAAAGCGTGGGGTGCTTAATATATTAAATGTTATAATTATTCTATTTGCAAATATCTATGAGGGAAAAGTTATGAAAAAATAGTAAAATGCACCCCACGCTTTTTACTCTGAAGTGAATTATCCTGTTATTATCTTAAATTTTATTATAATTCTATTTTGAGGTATATAATTATGATTTATTTTTTGACCTTTTATTACTGTAATACAAACTCTTTGTAATAAAAAATTATTTTCTAATTTTTAGTTCGGTTGCATATAAAAGCGTGTTTTTTTAGTTTTTTTAAACTATTATTTATTTATATTATAAGTTGCGATGCCCACTGAGACGCCACTGGACTCAATAATAACTATCTAGTTAGGGCTAAACAAGCGCCTTATTACTTTAAATAAATGTACCAATTTTTATCCAAATCGGCCTTAATATGTTAAAAAATATTTAGAAAAAACTGATATTTTTTTCCTAAATTTTACCGCCTTGTAACTCAGTAATAAGCAACTCCGGACATATGTTTATAGGATTTTTTTTCATAAAATAACAAAATGGAGCACACCTAGACGTTTCGTACCGTTGTTATAAACCACCCTGTAGAATTATCTTGTTAACAAGAATTGTGCTTAAAAAAATAATTAATATTAAATAATTTCGTGGCCAATGGATAAAATAATCCCCTAAATAATTAATAGTTTAAAAAAACTAAAAAAACACGCTTTTATATGCAACCGAACTAAAAATTAAAAAATAATTTTTCATTAAAAAAATATTTTCACTTCATAGTAAAAAGCGTGGGGTGCATTTTACTATTTTTTCATAACTTTTCCATCATAGATATTGGCAAATATAATAATTATAACATTTAATATATTAAGCACCCCACGCTTTTTACTATGAAGTGAAAATATTTTTTTAATGAAAAATTATTTTTTAATTTTTAGTTCGGTTGCATATAAAAGCGTGTTTTTTAGTTTTTTAAACTATTAATTATTTTTCATTTTTTAGTTCGTTATATCAATTAATTTTTAAAAATAAATGCTCCAGTTTATTCACTAAAAAATTTTTTCGCCATTTTGTCAAGATTAGCAAAGTTTTCAGATTTACTTTCTGAAAATACCCTAATATAAAATTTGAGTAAAATCAATTCAGATCGAACTCTTGAAATGGCCGGTGGTTGGTACCACTGGGACGTACAGGTGACAGATGACACTTGGTTGAAAATAACCAGCCCCTTTTTTATTAGTTCTGTGCCCCTGTATATCAAATTTGGTCAAAATGGGGGTTGCTCCAACTTTCGAAACAATTACCCAATTTGCATAAATAAGACAAATATTTTTTAAAATATTAGCTTTTTAAACTAAAAAGAAATTTACCATAAATGTTTTTTTCTAAATATGAGTTTACTTTAGTTTACTTACCTTAAGTGATATTTTAATGTAGTTTGCTAATCTCCATTTCCAGTCTTTGTCCTAATCTAACATTCGGTACAAGTTTCTAACACTCAATAAAGGCCTTTTAGAAAGTATAAATGGAAGATGGTATAAAAGTTATATGCAATAACTTGTTAGTTACTTTTATTTGCTTCTTGTATTTCAATTAAAGTGTATACTTTGTTTTTAATAGCTTAGTTAACTGAAACTTTAATTTCACATTAAAGGAATTTTAGGTTATGTTATGACTGTGAATTTTGTCAGATGTCAGTTGGTAAGACAGATTTTTGTTTTTATGACCGCCTGTTTTAAAAACAAGTGAAGGTTATTCGTTCGTTAAAAAAGCGTGTTAAAAAAAACAGATGAAGGTTATACGCTCCCGGAACGAATGAGTTCAGTTTAGCAGAATTGAGCCCCTGGTCCCCAACCCGTCGGCAAATGTTGTCAAGTTCGATTATTCAATTGTCTAATCTGGCGCATCCGCCAGAACGTACGATTTTTCACTTTTCCTATTTTCCTAGAAAATGCTGGAACTTAACGGGATACTGTTTTTAAATTTTTCTAATTTTTAGTTCGGTTGCATATAAAAGCGTGTTTCTTTAGTTTTTTTAAACTATTAATTATTTTTATTTGTCAAGAATAGCAAAGTTTTACAGATAGACTTTCTGAAAATAACCTAATATAAAATTTGAGTAAAATCGATTCAGATCGAACTCTTGAAATGGCCGGTGGTTGGTACCACTGGGACGTACAGGTGACAGATGACAAAGAAAATTAACCCAGTTTTCTAGGACAGATGACACTTGGTTGTATCAAGCAGTGGTTATAATAATATAATTTTTTTTCCAAAGCAGGATAACGGGATACTGTTTGCAGATTATTGCATTGTCATGGGTCCTTAATACGTGTGCAAAGTTTCAAAGAAATCAAATAGCTGGAAGTTGGTTAAAATTAGGCTCAAAGATTCCGTTACATAGCCAGCCAGATTGATAGATTGATAGTTACAACCCAAGTTAATAAAAGCGTGTTAAAAAAGGTAACATGAAACTTCACACGTATCCACACAAAAGTACTACAGTTTTAGGAAAAAAAAAGCTATGAATTTAATAGCGCCCTCTTTTATCAAACAACAACACCATATAAAACTACTAGCTATACGCCAACAAAGTTTAGACATTTCCTTAAAAAACTATGTTGAGAAGTTTAGAATAGAAAACCCGATTTAGCGAAAATATCTCGGCAAGCTCTGCATAAACACATAAAAGAAAAACTTTTGCTTAAACTTCGAAATCGCTAGACAATTTTAAAAATATATCTCGGGAAGTTTTTTTTTAGTTGAATACAACGCGAGTGGCAAGCTGTCCCGTGGAAAATTCATAAATTTCTCTGCGGAGCAGTGTTTAAAAAGTCATTCATATTTTGGTGTCGTATTTCAAAATACGACTGACGTTTCTGGTATGTTTAGGATTTTATACCGGAGACGTTTAAAAAGTAGTGTAACTATGACTAAACTATTATTTTTTTCTACGACCACTTGTGAAAATAGCAACTAGCACACTGGTTTCATGCATAGAAAATGCGTTATATCACACTAGTGTTGCAAAGTACTTTTTACAGCACTAGTGTTGCAAATTACTTTACAACACTCGTGTGATATATATTATGATGTCATTCTAAAAACTGCTATTGGTTTTGCAAGTGACATATTTATTGTAGTTACAGTAAAAAACTTTTTACTTACCTTAAACAGTAGAACCCAAATTAGCGAAAATCATCTTATTAACGTTAGGTTACAACACAGTATCAGCTTTCATCTAATATAAAAAGAGTAATAATAAAATTTCCGAAAAATAAAAACATAAACAAAAATAGACATAACCACAAAAACTTTCACTGACTGCTCGCTCAGTGGCACAGTGTTGTCAGGTAAGTAGATCAAATTAAAAATCTCCTACCTTTGAGTACACTTTATAGAGGCATCCTTGCCGCTTGACCATTCGACCTAAAGCGCCAGAGAAAAACTCCTATAGATCAAATTCCTTTCTCTCTGTCTTCGTGTACTTAAACAACTAGTTAAAGCTTTTTTTAATCCCTTAATTAAACCTAAGGCTAATACACACTTTATGAATCCACTTCTTTTATCCATTCATAAATAGAATCAGACCCTTCCGACGATGCCAAATGCTTTCCATATTTTGTATGGTATAACTGACGTTTAGTACCTAGTCGTTTTTTTCTTACTTTTAGGACTTTAGGTTATGCATTTATAATTTTCATATTTTTTATATTTTTTCTCAAAATATATAAAAATGTTCAGTTTCATTAACTCGTTTTACCAATTTTACCCCACCCAGCATCCCTTTTACTCCCCGGTCCCGTAAGTTTGTTTACTGATAATTTTTAAAAACGGAATATTTTGGATATGCGCCCTTACGTTCTATTTAGAAGAGCAGATAGCAGAAAACCGTATTCTATTACCGTTATTACCTGACCAAACCATACAATTTTTATTAAGTGAGGGCCTTTTTAAATTCCAAAATGATAAAGATATATAATGCTTCAGGTAGGCGATTTTCGATTTAAAAATATTGTCAAAACAGTATAATATAGCAGTGAGGAAAAGTATATATCACACTAGTGTTGCAAAGTAAAAATCACCCTAGTGTTGCAAAGTTCTCAATTGTTTTTTATTTTTTCTGTAAAGACAAACTTTAATTTTTTTGATGAATAATTTGTGGTCGTAGGAAAAATAGTGTACAGTACTCGTGTGAAACTGACTTTCTTACACTCGTGGATTTGTCGCACTCGGCTAACGCCTCGTGCTACACATATTTCCACTCATGTGAAATTAGTCAGTTTCCACACTTGTAATGTAATATACTATAATCTTTTCATTAATCTGGGGTATCGATCAGAAAAGTAATAATAAAATCGTTGGGCACGTGAAATTGTAATCATAATGTTTACTCTGGATACGCTACGTCCTACGGTTTTATTATTTTTTGTCTGATCAATACCCCAGATTGATGAGAAGATTAGTGCGATCTGGTAGCTAGGACTTACCGAATTATTTTTAAGCTTTTAGTAGACTAAAAACGTTTAACACATTTTATTTATATATAATTTATTATTCAGTATTTTCTTTTCAGCGTATTTCTTTGCGATTCGAACAGCGAAAAATGCCAATACGTCTATCGACACAGACACTATTTTTTTCCCTAATCGTATATCAAAACCTATTGAAAAACAGCATATGTTTTATTGCGGCACCCTCTTCGAAAAAAGTGTTTCTCTATATTTAAATTTCGAGGTTTAATAGGCCGTAAATCTATCTAGATGAAGATTTCTCTCCGGCCTGTCAAAACCGCGGTTAAAGAGGGAGAAGAATATAAATATAACCTATAAAAAGGAAATACTTTGCATATCGTGGCTTGTAGAGTCGGAATATTTTATGATTAGGAATGTAAAATTACCGGTAACTTAAAATCGTTATAATAATAATAATAATAAATCTCTTTATTAAGAAGAATTGTACAGTATAAAAACAGTGCACAATAAAATGAAATGGCGTCACAAAAGGCCCATAGTGTGCATAATGTAACAAAATATGGGAAAATACAGAAAGAAATAGGTATAAAATTTGAACATTCAGTTACATAAAAACATACCCCAAACATTTACTTAACAATTAAAACTTATTATTATTGGTAGACATATTAAAATTAGTAGTTTAAAAATTCAGTTAAAGTATACGGTTCTATATTTAAAATTAGATTAAGAACTTGTTTTTTATACAATTTAAAACTGTGCAGAACTTTTATTTCATTAGGAAGCAGATTAAAAAAATTTATACACGAATATGTAGTGAATTTTTCCGTTGCGGTCAGTCTATGTTGTGGCAAGGATTAGCCAGTAAACCGTGTTTGATGATCGTGAGTCATCTCATATTGCCTAAACTTATCTTTATTTTTAAACAAAAACAACAAACACTCATAGATATACACACCAGGAAGAGTAAGAATATTCAGTTCCCGAAATCTGCCCCTACAGGATTGTCTGTACTGAAGGCGAAGGATTGTACGTATAACATTTTTTTGCACAAGGAATACTCTTTGACTTTCAGTTGTTCCGCCCCAAAAGATCACCCCAAATCTCATTCGAGAATAAAAGTTTGCATAATATACACTTCTCAGGGTACTGACACTTAGATAGTTTGCCAGCACTCGCATCGAGTAACAGACAGAATTTAATTTTTAACATACATTGCTAACATGATAATTCCAGCTAAGATTTTGATCAAGACAAATAACCAGAAACTTTGTAGTTTTTTCTAGTTCTATTTCCCGCGAGCCCAGAACTACTGTCTCTGGAAACTCGGAGTCCCTCTGCTGGGTCCTGAAACAAATGTAATTTGTTTTCTGATTATTCAATATGAGGCCATTCTTGGAAAACCAACTCTGCGCTCTTTCCAGACAGCTGTCTGATGATTCTAGAAGATCATTGAATGATTTTTCTTTTAATAAGATGTTGGTATCGTCCGCATAATTAACAAGTTGTTGCCCTGCTTGTACCACTTCCTCTGCTATATCATTGATGTAGAAAACAAAAAGTATCGGACCCATTACGCTACACTGTGGAATGCCCAATGAAATAAGGCCTTCTTTCGAAAAAAAAAAAAACCTTTTATTTTCATCATCCATAATTACCTTTTGTTTTCGTTCCGAAAGGTTTGACTTGATCCATGAAAGAGCTGTTCCTCTGACTCCATACCGGTGCAGTTTCTCCAAAAGGATGTTGTGATTAAGGCAATCAAAGGCCTTGAACAAGTCTAAAAACATTCCCATAATTGTATCCTTATCTTCCATTCCTGTTAAAATATTTTGTATAAAATCATATACTGCAGTTTCAATTGATTTTCTATCAAGATACCCGTGCTGTGTGTTACTTAATAATTTGTATTTATAAAAAAAAATTAAAAGTCTTTTACCCATAGCTATTTCAAATATTTTGGAAAAAACAGATATTAAACTTATAGGTCGATAGTTTTGTAGTATAAATTGGCTTTACTAAGGCTAGTTTAATTTTTAGGAAAAACACCAAATTTAAATGAATTATTTATTATATGACGTAGAGGCTCTGCTAATTCATATGCACATTTTTTTACCAGATTATTCGGTATTTCATCAAATCAATCAATAATAATAATATTACGTTAACATTGATAATTTATAAAAACAAAAGCTACAAGTTTTTTTTTAAATTTTGTAACCAGGAAAAACATTACGAAAAATAATTTTCAACTAGTTAGGGTCAGAATGGACCACGTTATAGAGTGAGTAATGATAAATCATCCTTATCATCATCCCCAACCTCGTCAATTGAGTAAAATCAAAGACAACTGTAGTTTCAGACACTCAGAACAATGCTTAGCATTTTTGGTCATCAGCTTGGACGCTCGCTTCGTGGATTTTATGAAGCGGGTATCCATCGAGTACACACTTAAACAGTACGTATAATTTGCCGCTTTATAAATTCAGCCAAGCCAGCATTCAAACTGATGACCATATATATATCATATCTTCTTTTTCTATGTCTTTCGCAGTAGCTTGTACCATTCTTAAATGAACTGCTCCATTTAGTAAATTATAATTGTGGAAAACATAAGATAGTTTTCCGGCCTTTTTACGGTTAGTCTGTTTCTTCTTTGCCGATTAATAAATCCTTAAGTAAGGATGGGTCCAAATTTAATTCATTCTGAAAGCGAAGCCGCTAAGTACACAAAAAATGATAAAATAAAGAAACTCTTTTGTGAACAATGATTTATTGCAGCAAAAAATATTTAACCCGACGAGTTTCTAGTACCACGCCACGTGCCACCTGTTTTATAGTAGGCAGAGGCGAAATAAGAAAATGTTTGGTAAGTACGTGATACGTGTTTTAGCAATTTATTTTTTATTATTTATCTAAAAATATGTAATCAGGCTCTGTCCGAGGCTATGTGCATTCGAAAAGGTATGTTTAGTTTATAATTTTTGTGTACTTGGCGGTATTGCTTTCAGAATAAATTAAATATGGACCCATCTATACTAAAGTTTCTTTCGGCTGGGGCTGTTGGCGATTGAAAATTTAAAATGTCTACAGTCATTCTACTTATTTTGGAACTAAATCAAATGCCTGCCCATTAAACAGGCCCAGACATAGCTTTTTGGCTGAAAATGACAAATTCTTTAGCAAACATATTACCACCTCTTATTTTTGTACTGTGCAAGTGCTTTCATAATAAGAGCTACTTGTGAAGAATACTTTTGATGACGCCTTGCAGTTTTATGGATGAACTTCGTTGCAATTAAATCTCTAGCTTCTATTAAATTGTTGCCGTGTTGATTTGGTTAGAATAGAGCGAAAAAAATAGTTACCAATGTTACCGATCTTGCGGTAATATTACGTAATATTACCAAAAGTACTGGTAACATTACCTCGGTAATATTACCCTTTACATTACTAAATATGATGTTAACTTGGTTTCGTTATTCAGGGTGTCAACAAACTGTACCGACAAACTTGAAGGGGTAGTTCTACAATAAAAATAAAAGAAAAAACTTCTTATGAAAATAAGTTCTAAACTTCTTAGTTTTTGAACTACGAGTAGTTAAAAATTTAAAAAATAAATCGTTTTTTTTTCAATAATTTTTATACTAATTTACATATTTAAAAAAAATAGGAGAAAGTCTTCTATGCTTCAAAAGCCATTTTTTAACACTCAAGAAAAGAATAAAATCGTACCAGTATGGTCCATGAGGGGTTTAGGTTAAATATTTTTTAAGAAAAAATGGTACGATCTTTTGACTTTTTTTACCGATGTACGGTTTTTGTGTAAATAAATACCAAAATAAATAAAAACTTTTTTTTTTTTAATTTTGAACACCCTGTAGTTCCAAAACTAAGACGTTTAGGACATATGTTTATATGACGTTTTTTTCTTATTTTTTGTTGTAGAATCGTTTAGTTAAGTTTGTCGGTTGAGTTACTGGACACTCTGTATGTATGTAGGTAATTTAATTAAAATTGATGTCTATTGGTGCCTAAATGGTAAGGTTTATCGACTTTAATAAAGAGTACCTTATTTTTTTAAGTTTTTGATTGTCTATAAAATGGCGCCCCCAGCTTTGCGATATCTTTCAAAATAAAAAGTTATGATGTAAATAAATTTTAAGTTTTAGGTAAAGTGCCCTCTGGCGGTATTTAAAAAAAGTACTTTTGTCTTAAAAATTTTAGAATCTGCAAAGCTCGATTTGTGTGCCAAATTTCAACTTAATTGGTTAAAAAATAAATGTAATACGGCGAAAAAAGCAAAATAAAAATTGAACTTTGACGGCTTGTAACTCGAAAACGAATGACACTTTAAAAAAAAAAATTATATGAAGCTCTACCCTTATTTTGTCAAGGAGAATCACCCTCTTAAGTTTCGTGATCGATTTTTGAATCACCCTGTATATGATGTTATTATTCGTCTATGAAATTCTAATAGTCCAGGTTGAATGTTTGAAATGAGACCCTCAAAACGATTACAAGGGTGCGGTTGTTGGTTTATTTTCGTACGTACGTACATGCTCCAAATCACAACAAAGGGAGAAGTATCAGTTTTCTTTTAATTTATTTTCGAAAAAAGTTACGTCGTTTTAAACGTTGCGATGCCCGGGGCCATTAGAGGAATACACGGAAAATGAATTTAGACGACATCCGGCGTGGAAATCGAGAAAAATGTCTGTTTCGTTGAAATGAGGGACGCAGGGTAGCGAAGGTCATATATGTTTACAGATAAGTAAAAATTTCTTATGTGAGCCTTCCTCCTCCACCTCTCGTTACTTTAGGTAAACATGAATTTATTTGCCAATAGGTAATTACCGACATGACGAACACTGTTTAAATCAAAGTCGGTCTATATAAGGTCACGACATTCGGCCATATTGCTTTGACGTGTTATGACGTCACATCTCCCATTTTTCGGCCATGTTGTTCAGTGCCGGAGATATACAGTTTATTGTATTAGTAGAACAACCGTTTATACAACAGTTTTTAATTATTAATAAGTTGTAAATTCTTTTACTTTAAATAAAAACATTTGGAATTACATCTTTCAACAAATATCACTTCCAAAACAATGCAAAATGAAATGCGCAAATTTTAGACGCTTTGATTGATCATCAGCTTTGATTTTACCCAGTCTTGCCAACTTTTCTTCATGGAGTGCCCTTCCTTGCGTCCCCGACCTCGAATCGCCTAAAAGTTGAGGATATGTCGCAATCTTATAAATATAAACTATCCTTGGTTTAAATAATTTTTTAACACACGTTAATACACAAGAACCAACAATTAAGTTTACGTTGGAAAAAGAAAACAACTCACAACTACCATTGCTTGACATTTTAATAAAAAAGATTTAAACAATTTTGAAACAAAAATCTACAGCAAGCCTACACATACAAATAGTTACTTAAATTTTAACTCAAATCACCCAATAATGGTAAAAAGGGAGTTGTAATAAGTCTTTTTGATAGAATTAAAGTCATTTGTTCAAATCAAAATATAAATATGAAAGAAGATTATTTAAAAAACATTTTAATTCAAAATAATTATCCTCTTGATTTTATAAATAATTGTTTCCTTGAATTTGAAACTCCAGTTATAAGACAAAATCAAAATAGACCTATTACAAATTTATTTTTACCATACATTCCCGGACTATCAAATAAAATTCAACGAATAGGACATAAATTTAATATTCGCACAATCTTTAAAACACAAAACACTATCAGATCTCAATTAACAAAACAAAACCATACAACTTAAATGAAAATACAAAAATGTCATTTATAAAATACCTTGCGAATGCAATAAGTTTTATATAGGTGAAACTTGTAGACCATTAGCCAAACGCATAGAACACAGATCATACATTAAAAACACAGAATTTCATAAATTAAAAATCTGCCAACACGCATTTGATAACAATCATAGAATAAACTGGGATGCTTCTAGTATTTTAGCAAAGGAAACCTGTTCTAAAAACGCAAAATCAAAGAAAGTGCGTATATATTATTAAATAAAGATAATTGTGTAGCATCAATTTCAGTTAATTTAAATAACACTTGGTTGCCTTTGCTTGATACTGAAGTATCTTCAGGAAGACTAAAAATTAACTAACTATTCACTGAAGAAAGTTTGCTAACTTTTCAAACAGTTTCCAACATATTATTTCCAACATCTTAAAACTACTGCTGTAACAACAAACAATTGTATAAAGTTACAAACATGGCACTGCTGGAACGACAAATTTGACGTGCGCAGAATCCGAACGGTTGCAAACATTTCTGACAGCCTGCTGGAACAAACCTAACATGTCACTTGCAAAACCAATAGCAGTTTTTAGAATGACATCATAATATATATCACCCGAGTGTTGTAAAGTACTTTGCAACACTAGTGTGATATAACGCATTTTCTATGCATAAAACCGGTGTGCTATTTGCTATTTTCACACGTGGTCGTGGGAAAATAAGTATTTATCATCTTTCTTCAGAAAAAGACAAAATCTTATTAAAATAAAATTGCTAGGAAGTTTTCATTTTAAGATCTGAGTTTATTTTAAAATATCATTTTAAAAGCACATTTCGGAATTGCTATTAAGGAATGCGTGCAAAAAGACGGCCCAACTGACAAAAGGCCAACGGAAGGCGCTAACCCGCACCGAAAGGGCGTTATCGCGTCGCAATTAAGGGTCGGTTCTTACCACCTGTCCTTGCGGAACTTATAAAATTAGGGGGTAGGCTTCTCGAGATAAAAATTCGTCAGAACGTGACAGCTAATAGAGGGTAGGGAAGTTTTTTGATTGATTAAGCTAAGGTGTTTCTTAGGAAATTAGAAAGTTTAATAATATCAGTCTCGCGCGCCAAATAGTGAAGTTTATGTTTGGGAGTGTTTAAAGACGCGGCACAAGGACATTTAGCGATTACTCGTTACATTTTCATCTAACGGGTTTTTATGAAATAAAATACACCATTACTCGGTCAATTGTGGACTAAGTATTTTTTTTTTTATTTAAAATAAATAATGGTTTAAAAAAACACGCTTTTATATGCAACCGAACTAAAAATTAGAAAATAATTTTTCATTACAAAGTGTTTGTATTACACTAATAAAAGATCAAACAATGAATCATAATTATATACATCAAAATAGAATTATAATAAGATTTAAGAGAATAACAGAATAATTCACTTCAGAGTAAAAAGCGTGGGGTGGATTTTACTATTTTTTTATAACTTTTCCCTCATAGATATTTACAAATGAAATAATTATAACATTTCAATATATTAAGCACCCCACGCTTTTATTCTGAAGTGAATTATTCTGTTATTATCTTAAATTTTATTATAATTCTATTTTGAGGTATATAATTATGATTCATTGTTTGACCTTTTATTACTGTAATACAAACTCTTTGTAATGAAAAATTATTTTCTAATTTTTAGTTCGGTTGCATATAAAAGCGTGTTTTTTTAGTTTTTTAAACTATTATTTATTTTTCATTTTTTAGTTCGATATATCAATTAGTTTTCTGCGAACATGTGATATTGAAATGTTTCACGAACTATTTCGTAATCTAATCATTTCATTTAAAGCTTTACTGTTGCATGGGGTTTCAGAACGAAACTACTCCGAACAAGTTTCTGTCAGCCTTATGCTGAGAGTACGTCCGAAGCTGCACGCATGCGCAGATCGCGCACTAGCTATTTCTCCGTTACTCTCCTACAGAAAATCTATAAAGGAATTTATTTATCCTGGCGATCCTAATCAGGATAACGGGATACTGTTTGCAGATTATTGCATTGTCATGCGTCCTTGATACGTGTGCAAAGTTTCAAAGAAATCGAATCGCTGGAAGTTGGTGAAAATAAATCTTAAAGATTCCGTTACATACATACATACAACACAAGCTAATAAAAGCGTGTTAAAAATGCACTTCTGCGATGGTCTTATAAAAAAAACAAGTCAGGATCGCAAGAGAGAAAGGTACTTGACCTATTGTTTTCTCTTTGTCGTACGTTGTTCGTGCGGCAAAGCTGCCTCTAGACTAGTATATGCTCAAACATCAGGGGTGCATTCAGAATCGACAACATTGGGGTAAAATTTACTCTTTTCATCGAATTAAAAGAGAGACTACTGGAAAAAGCACAGGAACGTGAAATTTGATTGATTGACATTAGGGGGGTCATGGTTAGTTCTAGTTAGTTCAATACAGAGTCGGTCTATATAGGGTCGCGACATTCGGCCATATTGCTTTGACGTGTTATGACGTCACATCTCCCGTTTTTCGGCCATGTTGTTCAGTGCCGGAGATATACAGTTTATTGTATTAGTAGAACAACCGTTAACACAACAGTTTTTAATTATTATTAAGTTGAAAATTCTTTTACTTTAAATAAAAAACATTTGGAATTACATCCTTCAACAAATATCACTTCCAAAACAATGCAAAATGAAATGCGCAAATTCTAGACGCCACTGGAATGATCATCCGCTTTGATTTTACCCAGTCTTGCTAACTTTTCTCCGTGGAGTGCCCTTCCTTGCGTCCCCGACCTCGAACCGCCTAAAAGTTGAGGATATGGATATGACAGTAACATTTTAAGTGTGGTGTTTAAACATGCTACGGACGAACCTATAGCGAACACCCCTTATATCACCGATGGACGGATCTTTACGGGTTAAATTTAAATCTCAGCAGGACGTACTGCCGCCCGTCGAGCCGAGTTTTTTCGTGATTAACGTGAAACAATAAAAACCCACTTTGGAAAAAATGTAGCCTTGATTTAGTGCAAAAGTTTTTGTCGAGCACCTGCCTTATTCCCAGGGCCCGTTTTTCCTTTTTTCTAATAAACTTTTATGAAGTGGAAAACGGCTTTCATAATAAAAGCTCGGCCTCGGAAAATGTATCTAATTATACCTTTAATAAAACCTTTGGATTGAAGAGTTTTCGCAATGGGGACGATACGATAAAGCTGTATAGGAGTGACCGTAGCGCCACCTACTAAAACAGCTCCAAATGGGTTATAAATGGTCACTAACTGAAAAAATTGGTCATACAGCTCCAAATTGGTTATAAATGGTAGCTAACTGAAACAAATTGGTCATTCATACAAAATTTTTACAGCGGGTTTAAAATATCAAGGTCATCGAAATATTTTTAGGGGCGCTTCAGATTAATCATACTTACATGGCTGGATGAAAATATGCAATTGGTCACAAAATGGTCAACATTGGTCAGTATGATTAATTAATTGGTCAGCAAGATTAAAGAAGTTCTGTATTAAATAAAGACATTCAAGGACAAAAAGAGTAAGCGGAACAGGAGCACAAATGCACAGAAAAAAGTATTATTTTGGCAAAAAGTCATTTTTGATAAAAAAATTGCATGTAAAAGAAATACGACTCACTCAGAGAAAATTTTGAGTTTTTGTGCAGGGTGCGCAAAAGCTTAACATTATCATTGGTATTAAGAAATTACCTAGAATTTCTGTAAATTTAAAATTTTCTCTAGAATAAAGTTAAAGAAAATTCTGTGGTTATGTGATTTTTCAATCTCAACGCTTTAAAGAAAAACATTTAATTTTTAACATTTATGCATTTTTGAAGCTAAATTTGAAGAACAGTGTCGAACACAGAAACAAATTTCCAAAAGGCTCAAATTTTTGAAGAATATTTTTCTAGGTTAAAATTAAATTATAACCTAAATAAACTCATGAACAAATTTCAGGCTAAAGTTAAAGCTAATACTAATACTAAATTTAAGTTCTTCTGAATAAACCAAGCTTTAAGTTGAGGAAACTTGTAAGGTTATGTGGTTTTCAAATTTTGACGCTTTGAAGAAATGATTCCAATTTTCAACGTTTATTTATTATTGAAGCTAAGTTTCAAGTACAGTATCAAATACAAGATCAAATTTCCAAAAGGGAAGAGCATTTTTCTAGATTAAAAACAATTACGATCTACCTGCATAAACCCATGAAAATATTGAGGCTAAAGTTAAAACTAATAGCTAAAACCAAATTTAATATACAAAGCTTTTTTTTTTTGCTTTTTTAGTCACCTATTCCTTTATGCAAATCAATAACAACAAAAGTTTCTTGATTTCATTTCAGACATAATGTGGTATTCTCTTGTATATGAGTATTAGACGATCATGTTTATACATACCAAAAATGGTCCCTGGGAAAAGAAATAGTATATTACATTACAAGTGTGGAAAATGACTAATTTCACACGAGTGGGAATATTGTAGCACGAGGCGTTAGCCGAGTGCGACATACCCACGAGTGTAAGAAAGTCATTTTCACACGAGTACTGTACACTATTTTTCCTACGACCACAAATTATTCACCAAAAAATAAATAAATTAAAGTTTGTCTGTTCAGAAAAATTAAAAAACAATTGAGAACTTTGCAACACTAGGGTGATATTTACTTTGCAACACTAGTGTGATATATACTTTTCCTCACTGCTATATTATACTGTTTTGACAATATTTTTACATCGAAAATCACCTACCTAGAAGCATTATATAACTTTTATCATTTTGGAATTTAAAAAGGCCCTCACTTAATAAAAATTGTATGGTTTTGTTAGGTAATAACGCTAATAGTTTAATACGGTTTTCTGCTATTATAAAGGTTTTTTAAAAATTATCGATTCTTACATATTTTAGACACTCTTCTAAATAAAACGTAAGTGGTGCATATCCAAAATATTCCGTTTTTTAAAAATATCAGTAAATAAACTTACGGGACCGGGGAGTGAAAAGGGGTGCTAGGTGGGGTAAAATTGGTAAAACGAGTTAATGAAACTGAACATCACATGTAAAATTAAGTAAAAATAACAGTTTTTCCTCATATTTTTAAGAAAAAATATAAAAATATGAAAATTGTAAATGCATAACCTAAAGTCCTTAAAGTAAGGAAAAACGACTACCAAACGTCAGTTACCATGCAAAATATGGAAAGCATTTGGCAACGTCGGAAGGGTCTGATTCTATTTATGAATGGATAAAAGAAAGTGGATTCATAAAGTGTGTATTAGCCTTAGGTTTAATTAGGATTAAAAAAGATTTAACTAGTTGTTTGAGTACACGAAGAAAGAGAGGAAGGAATTTGATCTATAGGCTTTTTTTCTCTGGCGCTTTAGGTCGAACGGTCAAGCGGCAAGGCTGCCTCTATAAAGTACGTGCTCAAAGGTAGAAGGGAGATTTTAAATTTGATCTACTTACTTGACAACACTGTGCCAGTCAGTGAAAGTTGTTTTTGTGGTTATGTCTATTTTTGTTTATGTTTTTATTTTTTCGTAAATTTTAATAAATATAAAATAAGATGATTTTCGCTAATTTGGGTTCTACCGTTTAAGGTAAATAAAAAGTTTTTTTACTGTCACTACAATAAATATGTCACTTGCAAAACCAATAGCAGTTTTTAGAATGACATCATAATATGTATCACACCAGTGTTGTAAAGTACTTTGCAACACTAGTGCTGTAAAGTACTTTGCAACACTAGTGTGATATAAGGCATTTTCTATGCATGAAATCAGTGTGCTATTTGCTATTTTCACAAGTGGTCGTAGGAAAAAGACTTATTTCTTCTTTTGTTTTAGATGGGCAACTACGGTAAGCACAATGATATCCTGACATGATAATAGTTTAGAAAATATATAATATTTAGGATAGGTATACAAATCTCAAAATTTCTTCACAACTACGCTCTCAAACTAATTTCCAAAATTAGCACACTACACAACAACGGATTTTAACTCGATCAACACATCCGAAGCACATAAGCTCGCTAACTAAAGTGGAAAGGGGAAACAGCTGTTATGTTTGACGGAATCACACCTTGGTTCGCGCATGCTCTATAGATAAACGATTTTGGCGGGAGGCCTAGCTGTTGCTTCTCGTTATATTTCTTCTCGGGTTTACAGTTGATCCTGAACACATTTTACGGCGACTTTACCGTTACACCGCTAAAACTAACTAATAAAACCAGTGAAAATACTTAAATCCCTCAACAATATAATCCTTTTTCTCACTCCGGGGTTTGTCTATATTCCTTTTTCCCTAAAAACGTTTTTGTCGGATTAAGAACTTACAATTCGCATATATACAGTGGTTATGGTGCGGAGGATTTCCTTCTAAGCCGTTTTTAATTGGTCGTGTGTCTGGAGCATCGCTAGATGGGTATTTAAGGGATTTGGTTAATGTTACGGCGGAAGATTGTGGGCGTTTCTTACTGGGGCGAATGCTTAATTTCGAAAGATTAAGTTTGTTTTGTATTTGTACTGTTGTTTCGTGTGCATGTATTGTACAGTAAATGTTCGCTGTCGCGGAAGAAGTCTTACAGTACTAGTTTTTCTATTATAAGTGGTCAATTTCTGTAAAATCACCGTAAATGGAACAAACAAAACATTAAAAGGCTCAGCAGCTGTCATAAGCTTGGAATTATCTTAATTTTGTTTTGGACACGTTATTACCGTGGTTCTTATAGCTTCTTAAACCGATGTAACTATCAACAGGTTAAAAAAGTGAACCACAAATATTTATTTATTTATTTTTTTTAATATTAATACTAAATAGAAAAAATTGCTTTTTAATGTTTCAATAATTATTAGAGCATTACTCTACAATTGTTTCGCCTTTCTAGGGCTTCATCAAGAGTACTTCGTATACTAAATTTAAAAAAGAGAAATATTTACAAACAGAACCATTTAACACGTTTTTCCCAAAAGGTCTAAAAAATATTATTAGGGGTTTTATTATGCGGCCCAGATGTGGTAATAAATTTATTTATAATTGGCATATCTGCGAAATTTATTTGATCATTGGTAGAAAGAGTTGTATTGTCTATAAGTGATTTTTTAATTTCTAGTTGTTCATATAAATTTAATTTTTTACCTTTGTTTTCTCTATGGAGTAGTTTAACATTATTAAGATCTATAAAGTGGTTTTGCTCTATACAATGTGTTGAAATGCCTGTGTTTTTTAAAACATTTAAAATTGATGTTTTGTGTTCTTTTATTCTTTTTTTATGCTCCTTCCACTTTGACCAATATATTCCGCATTACAGTCTGCGCAATTAACTTTATAAACCCCTGACATATCTAATTTTTTTGTTTTGTCTTTATTGTTAACTAATAATCTACCTAGGTTACTCTTATTTACAGACACAGTTTTACAGCCTAACTTATCTAGTCTATTGGATACATTATTGCTGATGTTTGGTATATAATTGATAAACTTAAAATTATTGTTTTTAGGTTCTGTAATTCTAAACTCTTTAGCAATTAACTTTTGTTTTTTCTTTGTTAACAATTTATCAATAAGTGATTCTTTATATCCGTTGTTTCTTGCTATTTGTTTAATAATGCAGAGTTCTTTGTTAAAATTTGATTGACTTAATGGAAAAGTGACAAGTCTGTGAATTAAACTATGAAAAGAAGATAATTTTATTTTCCATGATTGGTTCGATGCGTAATTTATTACCGTGTCTGTCGTCGTTGGTTTTCTGTAAATATCGAATTCAATGTGGTTGTCAATATTTTTAATGTTTATATCCAAAAATTTAACTCATTTTCATTTCCTTTTTCCATAGTGAACTGAATGTTGCTATTTATTGAGTTTAGAAAATTTAAAAACTTATCTAAATTTCTCTCTGTACTATTCCAAATGCAAAAACATCGTCTACATATCTTTTCCAATAAAAAATATGTTTAATTAGTTAATTATTAGAGTTAAATAAAACTTTTTAAAATGAGCCATAAAAATTTCCGACAATAAAGGAGAAATTGGAGAGCCCATAGGAAGCCATCGGAACCAAACGGTCAAGTTACCTTTGATTTCGTCATTATTTCTTTTAGTTTATGTGTCACTAGTTTTAAAATTTGATAGTTTGCGAATAAATTTAATAGAAATTATTGAAAATTAATAGTAATAATGAATTTGGATGACTTAGAAACTGAAAAGGAATTTATACTGATTTAGCATTATTTTTCCAAAAAGTAAGTTCATACAATTTTCTAAAATTAAAAAATAAATGCATAGTTATGAAGAGGATAATTGTCTCCCAAAAAATAAGGAGGCTATGATTTTTGTTGCAATATAATGGCTGTGCTGCAAAAATTGAAATTAATAATTTTAGATAAATAAAACATGTATAAAATATGTATTTTGGGAATTTTTATACGGTCGGGGAAAAAATATAGTATGTAACACATACATAAAGTGTCTTTTTTATCACGGTTTTATTAGCTTGGGTTGTATCTATCTATCTATCTATGTAACGGAATCTTTGAGCCTAATTTTTACCAACTCCCAGCGATTCAATTTCTTTGAAACTGTGCACACGTATCAAGGACCGATGACAATGCAATAATTTAAAAACAGTATCCCGATATCCTGATTAGGACCGCCAAGATAAATAAATTCCTTTACAGATCCTCTGTGTCCTAATGCTACTCTTGACAAAATGGCGAAGGAATTTTTTAGTGAATAAACTGGAGCATTTATTTTAAAAAACTAATTGATATATCGAACTAAAAAATGAAAAATAAATAATAGTTTAAAAAAAATAAAAAACACGCTTTTATATCCAACCGAACTAAAAATTAGAAAATAATTTTTCATTACAAAGAGTTTGTCACTTCAGAATAAAAGCGTGGGGTGCTTAATATGTTAAATGTTATAATTATTTTATTTGCAAATATCTATGAGGGAAAAGTTATGAAAAAATAGTAAAATGCACCACACGCTTTTTACTCTGAAGTGACAAACTCTTTGTAATGAAAAATTATTTTCTAATTTTTAGTTCGGTTGCATATAAAAGCGTGTTTTTTAGTTTTTTAAACTATTATTTATTTTACTTATGAGATTGACGCACTTGCCTAACGGCTCGTGCTGTCAAACTTCCCATTCGTAAAAAAAGTATTACTTTATGCACTTGTTACATAAATTACTATTCTTTAGTCCATGTGGATAATAAATATTCATTTTATGGGTTAGAAATTAAATAATTATTGGATTTAGAATTTTAAAGTATTCACATTTGGAATATTTTTAAACAAAGGACTACGTGGGGCACAATCATGTTAGCTGTTATCTACAAAACTTTCATCCAAACTACTAAACTCTCGCAAAAAGCTTTTTTCTTTACTATATGATGTTTAGTATTTTATGTTTAATTTTAAGTTTATTTCTTAGAATTCATAAATATTAACCACTGCCCCGCGTAGAATTTATGAGACATTTTTTAAGACCGGCAGTTTCGTGGTATCGGAGTTGAAAAACTTCGCAGATATATATTTTGGAAATCGCCAAAGTTTTTCATTCATTTTTTAATGGCCAAAGAAACCACGCTTAATGTGTTTAGTTTTTGCTTAGTTTGCGAAAAGTCAAGTTGTTTTTTTCTACGAAAATGTCTTGTAGCAGTTCCAAATATATTTTTTTTTAAGTAAACAAGATGGATCGAGATATTTCGTTTAGTTATTAGCGTATAGCAATACGGCCATTCCCATCAGGTTTTTGGGTAATTTTTAAAGAAGGTTTAAAATGATGCATGGTAATAGTTCGATATAGCGTTTTATTCGCTATTATAAGAGATTTTCGAAAATTCTTTTCAGGGCGTTTCTATAGGTCGATTATGACACAAATCTGTTTGCGCGTTTTCCAAAATCCATTTCTATAATTTATTATTAATAAAAACATATTTACGGGACGGTGGAGTGAACAGGGGTGCTGGGTGGGGACAAAACAGTATAAATCCAACGTCAAATACAAGAAAACATTAATACACTGCACTCGGGGCACATGAAAATGTAAATTAATTTTGAAAAGTATTAAATTTTTCGAAAAACTATCCCACACGATGACATGAAGTTCGTCATTATGAAAATGACAGTCTTGATAGAAGCAGCGTTGCCAAACTTCTTATGAAGAATTAACACGAAGCCTATTTCGGGGATTATCCACCATTTCCATGAGAAACAATGGTATTTTTGTAGAAATGCCTCCTTCTTTATGTTTAGGTATTTTTCTTTTTCTCTACAAATTATAATAGGAAGAAGGAATAACTTAATTTTTCCTAAGAATTTTGTCTTGTATCTTCCTTTTTTAAGCTATTGACACTTTCTTACTTTATGTGGCAACATCGCAAGACATTTACAGTTCTATTGCAAACTCTTCTTTTTATGCAGTGACAGCCAAGGCGGGATTGTTGTACTATTATTTATTTTTAATTTTTTTAAACAATTTTTTGGACATTTTTGTAAACAGAAAGTGCGGTGTGTACTGTGAAATACTGTTTTTGGGCGTTTAATGTAGGATTTCTACTGTTTCGTTCCCACCCAGCACCCCTGTTCACTCCACCGTCCCGTAAATATGTTTTTATTAATAATAAATTATAGAAATGGATTTTGGAAAACGCGCACACAGATTTGTGTCATAATCGACCTATAGAAACGCCCTGAAAAAGAATTTTTCGAAAATCTCTTATAATAGCGAAAACCGCTATATCGAACTATTACCTAGTGTAGTAACATATAAAAATACAAACATCCAATTGGCTAAAATTACCAGACACAGAAGATTTTTTCAACCCGGCGGACATTCTGCATATTAACCCACAAAACCCCGTCGGGCGTACCAGTTAACATTTTTCCACATCGCCTTCGACCGTAACCAGCACCACTCCCAAAAAACTCCACATGTTCCCAGGAAAACCTTCACTTTAACCACACGTACAGTAATCATTACCGCCGCGTTGCATAATTCAATAACTATTCGAAATACAATAAATTTATTACGACATATATAGTAAATTATAGGCTATAAATAGTATCTAGTTGTGTAAAATAACTTGGGACCTGTTAGGAGAAGCGGTTATTATAAATTTTACAATACTCCCACAATAAATACGACCGCGAGGAAACACCCTATAAATTATTCCGCGGGGAACGGTTCTACACGGGTGACCTCTATTTTCTTTAAGTATGTATCGCAATGAAAAAAATAAACATATGAGCCCTGAAGGAGGAAATCTGGCAACACAGCACAGTAGGAATGTCAAGTAAAGTTAAGAAGTAAACAGAAACAAGTTTAAACGATTGCTTAAAAGGTTTTTTCTGTTTTTAAAAGTTAAATCGTAGCGTATATTTATTATATAAAGAAAAATAAGTAATTTATTGTTATATTTCAAAAATAGGACAAGTGTCAATAGGTCAATTGTTGTTTTTACGTTTAAATGTGCGCGTATAGTTGGTGCCTACGGCGTACATTATGCCACGAACGTGTTGCGTTTCGGGCTGCAAAACGAATTACCCCAGTTATATTAAAACAGAGGGTTATCAAACAACATTTTATTTCCCCATAAACGATGAAATTAGAAAAGCCTGGTTGTGCGCTATTGACCGGATAAGTGTTTTTTATTAAAAGTAAATGTAGTACCTATACGGTTAATGGACAAATATATTTTACGGGCAACTAATTAACTAAGTGTGTTTTTAAAAAATTGGTTTAATTTGATATCAATAGTGTGTAAAGTGCACCAAAAACAAATATTTACCCCAAGCAATATTCTAAGGACTATATCAACTAATGCGCATAAATATCCTGGTAAGTTCACCAAAAATATTATTTATATAGATATTCTGAAAGTTATTTACTTAATGCGGTTTTAGGGTAAATATAGTGGAAAACCTAATTTAAAGCGTTTGTTATTTTAAAGTGCATCTTATGTAATACGAATTAAGCTTTTATATTTATAACTAAACACACATGCTTTCAATTTATTTTAAGTATTGTAAATATTACTAAATAAAAAGTGTTTAGTTAAATTTAAAAAGCTACAGTGGTCTGTTCGCAAGAAATGCATAAAGAGTGGTAGAAAAAATCCTAACCACTTGAAATTTTTAAATCCTTACCAACAAATTTGTATAAAGCAAAAAGTTCCTGATAAGTTTTGCAGACACATTATTGCTTTTTAGGGCAACAATAGTATCATAAAATTATACCTATATGTTGTCTAAAACACCCTAAAAAAATTAATTCCTATATTTGTTTAAAACACTTTAAACGTTAATTATATATAGCATGTAATCTATTAGGAACTTATTTCAATATTCCTACTGTATAGTGTTGTTTGCAACGTTGCCTTTCTTACTTCACGGCTCATTATGTTTCAGAAGACTGTGGTTTTACACTTGTGGGAAATATTCCTAAAAATTTTCGCCTGGTAATTTGAACCAATCAGAAGTGTTTATTTTACGAAGGTCGTCCATACTAGGGTTGCGCGATGTTCATCGATGTTACGAAAACTTCGATGTTAGGTTGATCGATGGTCGATGTTTTGCCTCTATGGGATAGAAATGAATTTTTATTATCGGAAACATCGATGTTACGTTACCATCGATGTTTGGCTTCGATGTCGCATCGCTACTACGATCAAATTTGTCCAGAAGCGCACGGCGAAATGACGGGGCCCTGATTACGAATCTGAAAGAATTTTTAGTCGGACTCGTTTCGTTCTCGAGATATTCATCATCAGACTTGATAACGAAAACTATCCTAAATTCACTATTTTCCCCTTCTTTTATTACTTAATTTTTGAGTGTTCTGCTAAATGGATATTTAATATTTTATTTCCGTTCTAAAAACCCCATTTTTCTATTTATTTTCCCATTTTTTCCATAAAATTGTAAAGCTTTTCTTTCAGTTAAAATGATTGAAGGTAAAGCCTTGCAATTTAATGAAAAAACAGGTAAAATTAATAGAAAAATGGGGTTTTTAGAGGTGGAAATCGAATATTGAGTATCAATTCAGTTTTTAATCCAGAATTGAGTGCAAAAGAAGGGGGAAATAGTGAATTCAGGTTAGTTTAGGTTATCAAATCTAATGATGAATATCTCGAGAACGAAACGTGTCCGACTAAAAATCCTTTTAGATTCGTAATCAGCGCCCCAAAAACCCCGTATACCAAATTTCATTAAAATCGGCGATGCGTCCGGTTTGTAAATAATTACCAAAATGAATTATGATTTTACTCGTAATTTTAACTAATTGATTTAAACCAGCCCAACCATTAAAATTTAATTTTATTGTATACCTTTACATTTCCCTTCCTTGTAACAATCCCTCTTGAACACAATTAATTATTTAAAATTACGATTTGGAAAACCGACGATTTCCCCGCGTCCAACACTCCAAATTCGTCCGCCTCGCGCAATATTTATCCATCTGGAAAATGCAGAAAAGCCCGTTACGTTAGGAAAAACAAGAATACGAGCCATGGTAACCGTGTATACACGGCGACAAACTAGCTGCATCCGAAATACGACGTTATAAACTGTCTGGCAAAATTCCCCGCAACAAAAACTCTCAACTTAAACGAAGTTTTAAGTTTAACTTTCGGAAAATTTATTGTTTTCGGGGAGTAGAGTACAATTTACAATGGAAAATTCGTTTATGCAAAAACTAGACTAGAAGAATGGTTTGTTATGCTCGCCACACACGTTCTAAAAGATTTGCACTGGCTGCCTGTCGTAGCGTGTGTTCCTAAAGCCCGCGTCCAGACTTGCAACAATTCGCCGAACATCCGTCCAAACAAACCAACCTATGTGCGCGCTCCTTTATTGCAGCCATAGAACAATGTGCTAGAAAAATCATCAGAAGTTACATAGGTAAAACCATAGTAGAGACTCTTTGTTTGACCTCCAGACAGTGCGGATGTGCGTAGAGGACTACAAAGTTCTTCCCGGAGTGGCGGCTAGAGGTGTTGTACGAATGTTTTTTACCTTCGGGGATCAAGGAAAGATTCACGCTAAATTGACGGCATCTTTCTTCTGGATCTAAGCGCCGTGAGCGAAGATTCCTATAAGCTGATGGTATCCTGTTTGGTGGTGAACACGAGGTATTTCTCGAATGGCGGGAAATAGATGGGCGTGCCATGGGAACTGTCAGTAGTGAAAGTGAAGGTTATACGTAACACCAGTAGCAGATCTTGGTTTGACAGCCGACAATTTATGCATTTCATCGATTGTTGAATTGTTTGTTTTCTTTTTGGAATTTCTGGGAGCTACGAGCTCGATTATCCAGATTTTCCACCGACGAAGCCCTGGAAAGCAAAGTCCGGAAGGGGGAGTGGTGGATTGGACCTGAAGGGACCAAAACCAAGAAAAACAAATAGAGAGAGAGATAAAACCATAGTAATTTATTCGGACAGCTAGGCAGCCATCAGGGCGGACAGTTCATGAAAGATCAGCTCTAAGCTGGTGTAGGACTGCATAACCGCTCTGGAAGAGGTGGGTGCGTCTAACAAGCTAACTATTGCCTGGGTATCAGGCCATGAGAGCCACCAGGGTAATGAGGAAGCCGATAAACTGGCAAAGGAGGGCGCTGGAAGGGCAGTGGTAGTCCCCGAGCCCTGCTGTGGTATTCCGTCATGCCAAGTAAGGTCATCTATTAGATCATGGATCATGAGGGAATACCAAGACTTGTGGATAAGAACACCAGGACAGCACCAGGCGAAAAAATTCATAAAGGCATACTCGCTGGAATTTACAAAAGACCTTTTGAATTACAACCGAAAGGCAGTAAGAATAATAGTGGGTCAACTAACAGGTCATTGCAGACTGAATGAAATGAAAACAATAGGCCTGGCAGAAGAAAACCTATGCAGGTTCTGCCAGGAAGAAGAAGAAACCGCAGAACACATATGGTGCTACTGTAGAAGCCCTTTGTCGTCTGCGGTTTGCAAGGCTGGGTGAAGAAAAACCTAAAGCAGTAACATTTACCAAAGAGCCAGTTTCAAGCTTGTTGGGTCTGATTAAAAAGACCGGCTTGGATAGCGTGCTCTAACATACGGATGGAGGATACACAATAAACCTGAGCAGGTTGTAGTGTTAGAATCCACCTTCAAGCTAATCTAATCTAATGCAAAAAGCGACAAGTTTTGAATCCTTGCGGAATCATACGCCAAGTCCTTTAAACGACGTGAATTCTGTCCATGTCCCACTACTGTTAATTTTACCCAAGATACAATGCTTTTAAGCCTTTCTTAGTTTATGTTCAATTTTTTACTGTGGTCAAAAGTGTCTATTGAAAAAACCAGTCATTTCGTAGGTGCGGTTGATGACAAATTAGCTCGTAGTGACTTCCAGGCTTCTTTTTGCTACTAAATGATTGTAAATTTGGATTCTACGGTAAATATGACATAAAAATGAATGCTTTAAAGCCTCTCTCAATACATATTCAATTTTTTTACTATGGTGGAAAGTGACTATTGAAAAAACCGTCATTTCGTACGTGCACTTGATGACAAATTAGCTCGTAGTGACTTCCAGGCTTCTTTTTGCTACTAAATGATTGTAAATTTGGATTCTACGGTAAATTAAACATAAAACTGAATGCTATAAAGCCTCCCTCAATACATATTCAATTTTTTTACTATGGTGCAAAGTGACTATTGAAAAAACCGTCATTTCGTACGTGCACTTGATGACAAATTAGCTCGTAGTGACTTCCAGGCTTCTTTTGCTACTAAATGATTGTAAATTTGGATTCTACGGTAAATTAAACATAAAACTGAATGCTATAAAGCCTCCCTCAATACATATTCAATTTTTTTACTATGGTGCAAAGTGACTATTGAAAAAACCGTCATTTCGTACGTGCACTTGATGACAAATTAGCTCGTAATGACTTCCAGGCTTCTTTTTGCTACTAAATGATTGTAAATTTGGATTCTACGGTAAATTTAACATTAAACTGAATGCTTTAAAGCCTTCCTCAATACATATTTAATTTTTTACTTTGGTGGAGAGTGACTATTGAAAAAACCGTCATTTCGTACGTGCACTTGATGACAAATGGGCTCCTAGTGACTTCCAGGCTTCTTTTTGCAACTAAATGATTGAAAATTTGGATTCTACGGTAAATTTGACATAAAACTGAATGCTTTAAAGCCTCCCTCAATACATATTTAATTTT
This sequence comes from Listronotus bonariensis, assembly GCA_014170235.1. Lineage (NCBI taxonomy): Eukaryota > Metazoa > Arthropoda > Insecta > Coleoptera > Curculionidae > Listronotus > Listronotus bonariensis. The sequence continues at coordinate 61,233 of JACEGR010001650.1, read as the reverse complement.
TTTACCATGGTGGAAAGTGACGATTGAAAAAACCGTCAATTCGTACGTGCACATGATGACAAATTAGCTCGTAATGACTTCCAGGCTTCTTTTGCTACTAAATGATTGTAAATTTGGAATCTACGGTAAATTCGACATAAAACTGAATGCTATAAAGCCTCTCTCAATACATATTCAATTTTTTACTATGGTGGAAAGTGACTATTGAAAAACTGTCATATCGTACGTGCGCTTGGTCACAAATTAGCTTGTAGTGACTTCCAGGCTTCTTTTTGCTACTAAAGGTTGGTAAATTCAGATTCTGCGGTAAATTTTACATAAGACTAAATGCTTTTAAACCTTCTTTAGTACATGCTCAATTTTTTTACTGAGGTCGAAAGTGAGTATTGAAAAAAAATGTCATTTCGCGCGTGCGCAAAAATGGCAAATGCAAATCATACGGTACATTTTCTATAATATTTAATGCTTTTAGGCCTCCCTCATTGCGGATTTTAATTTTGTTTTAACTGTCAATAAATTTAACCGTCGCTTTTAATAATCTTTATAATGATTTTTAACCAGATCGTCTGTCAATCTATCGCGATAAAATCTCCTCTTAATGCCCGTAATAATAAAACGTAAATAAAAGTCATTTTAAAAAGCTCTAAATTCGTCAACGTTTAAGCTTTTGAAAAATGTAAACAAAATTGAAATTCCCGAGGGGTGGAAATATTTCAAAATAAACGATCGTCTCTTGTTTAAAGTGTCGCGTTTTGGGCCATTAAAACAAAATAAAATTCGTGTTTTGAAAGACGCGATTGTGTAAACTATCGATTGACATGGGATTACTTTTTTTCTAGTGAAAGTTTGGTATTTAATGTATGACAGAGTGGTCTGGGAAAGAGGTGTACCGGGGGTATTTTCAGGGTGTCAAAGTGAACAAATAATTTGGGTTATAATTCGATAGTTTTTGTAACGTTTCAAATATTGTAATAACACTCTGTATCTTCGGGTTTTTGACATGTGGTAATTTAAAAATCGGTAATATTACGTAATCTTACCGGTAATATCGGTAATTAAAAAAAAAAACAGCTTTTTAAGTAACACAAGTTTTTTATTTCAAAACTGTAAAAACGTTATAGTTCGGGATTCCTGGACCATTTTACCAAGTAATTACCAAGTCAAATTTGGTATACGGGGGTTTTTGGGAGGGCTAATCACGAATCTAAAAGAATTTTTAGTCGGACTCGTTTCGTTTTTAAAATATTCATCATCAGACTTGATAACAAAAACTAACCTGAATTCACTATTTCCCCCTTGTTTTTGCACTCAATTCTTGAGTTTTCTGCTAAATTGGTACTTAATATTTGATTTCCACCTCTAAAAACCCCGTGTTTCTATTTATTTTACCCATTTTTTCTATCAAATTGTAAAGCTTCACTTTCAGTCGCAGTAGCCTTGGCACCGCACTGCGATCAGAAATGATCCAAAGTAAAGCTTTGCAATTTTATGGAAAAAAACGGGTAAAATAAATAGAAAAATTAAGTTTTTAGAGATGGAAATCAAATATTAAGTACCAATTAGCTTTCAATGAAGAATTGAGTGCAAAAAGTAGCGGGGAAATAGTAAATTCAGGTTAGTTTTTGTTATCAAGTCTAATAATGAATATCTCGAGAACGAAATGAGTCCGACTAAAAATTCTTTTAGATCCGTGATCAGCGCCCCAAAAACCCCCGTATACCAAATTTTAATAAAATCGACGATGCGTCCGGTTTGTAAATAGTTACCAAAAATCTTAACACCTCTAATTTTCTACTGTGCGAATGCTTCCATAAGATCTACTTGTGAAGAATACTTTGAATGACGCCTTGTCTTCGTTGCAGTTATATTTTCAGCTTCATATTACCGATTTTTAAATTACCGGTAATATTACAGATGTTTAAATAACCGGTAATATTACCGATTTTTAAATAACCGGTAATATTACCGATTTTTAAATTACCGGTAATATTACAGATTTTTAAATTACCGGTAATATTACCTATTTTTAAATTAGCGGTAATTTTACATCCCTAGTGAATGTTCTTTTGAGCACTCCTCTACATATCGTACCTTACTTCCGGCAACGCTGCCAAACTATACTCTAGCTACGCCAGCATCCAGATTAAAATAATCCGTCTTGCGAATCGGGGGATTACGAAAATAACTTTCGATTTTGAAATCGATAAGCACACGCCGGCATAATCTAATTTCAGATTCGGAGCGCGAATAGATCAGCATTCAGGTATAAAATTACATTTTGTTATTTTCCCGGCAAATCTCATTTTTAATATGTATTTTCCGTCATAATGCGACAAAGTGCATAATTTCGGAAGCGGTTACGTATCCGCCAGACGGAGGTTTTTAAAAGATAAGTTAAAAGTCCGATTCCTTCTATTTTTTCAGTGACGTCTCGGGAGGAACTTAAACGAATTTTTTAACAAAAAAAAATAAGTCTGCCACTGGCTGTGAAAATGACTGTAAAATTTTTGTATCTTGCTTAGTTTAAAGGAAAAAATAAAGATAAAATCCACTTAATTGCATATTTCTTAGGCCATAAAGGAAACATTGGAGAAATTGTTTCTTTTAACGCGTCACTTGTTTGTCGACAAGTTTACCACAATGTTTTACATGCAGTTTTTAAACATTGTGCCAAAAGTCGTAAGTGGTACAGTCCCGAAAGCATAAGACCCATGGACATGTTTTGGTTATCGGTTGGTTTCGTAATAGTAGCTTTTACGATTTTTGACACAATGTTTAAAAATTGCATGCAAAACAATGTGGTAAACTTGTCCGACTAAAAAGTGACGCGTTCGACCAGTCCGACACCCGAATGATTTGATATTGACAGGCTGGGTTAAAGCGCCGCTTCCATATATGGCGGTATAAATATTCGTGGTAGACTCGTTAAAAGAAAGTCCCCCTAAAAAGGTTTTAAAAGTGTTATCATTATAAAGTCAATTTTATTACTGGCCCAGAGACTATTTTTTTTTCACGACCTTTGAAAAAAATGCGGTTTTTTAATCGTTAACATGAAGTTAAAGTACTCCATTCTAGTACACTATACAGGGTGATTCAAAAATCGATCACAAAACAATGGGGTGATTCTACTTGACAAAATAAGGGGAGAGGTTCATATATATATTTTTTTTAACGTCATGTCTGTCATTCACATACATAATTAAAGAAAACGTTATTTTGTACCAGTTGTAGTATTTCAGACATAACATAATATAAAATAATGTAAGGTTTTAAGACCCTAAATGACAATTTTATACAGTTAGTAAAATAATATCATTAAGACTGAAGTAATAGACATAAGTGACGAGCAAACGAAAGCATAAAAAATAAAATGAACTATTTTTATCAACTGTAGTAATATAAGGTATACAGGGTGAGGATTTTAAAGTGTTACAATGCGATATCTCTAAATTGTGTTGCACGATTTTAACAAAAGTTGGTATGGGTAACAAGTAGCAAGGGGACATACTCTAACGTAGTACTTAAATTTTTACCCCCTCCAGTTTTTGACGGGTGGGGAGTAACTTCAGAATTTTAAATAGAAAGGTGTAGTTTTTCTATGAAATTTTAATCAGCATAAAAAACTACATAAGTGTACAAAAAATTACTTCATTTGCTTTACTGGTTGCCTAGTAACGAATTTTTAAGGAAATAATAAACGAAACAATAAATCAATTAGAATATTCAAAATTAACGCTGGTTATGCTTCAAAAGGTGTGGAAAGTGGCCTCCGTTGACTTCTAAACATTTCAAAATTCTTTTTGGCAGGAGTTGCGCACACGATTTAACATGTCGGCAGTTACTAATGTACAAGCTTGTCGAATACGGTTTTTCATGTTTTCTGGTGTGGTTGGTGCTGTAGCCATAACTTTTTGTTTTATAAATCCCCATATAGAAAGAAATCTAAGGGGTCAGATCAGGAGATCTAGCAGGCCAGTTTACAGGACCACCTCGCCCAATCCACCTGTCTCCAAATATGTAATTCAGAGAATCTCGTACTTGCAGCGCAAAAGTGTGGTGGAGCACCATCTTGCTGAAACCACACTTCTTCTTCGCCTAATTTTATTGTCATTTAGAAGCTGCGGCAAATTGTTATTTAAAAAGTTATTGTACATTTCCCCATTTAGTGGGCCATCAAAAAAATGTGGGCCAATTACTTTGTCTGCAACAATACCACACCAGGTATTCACTGACCAAGGATGCTGATTTGGCACCATCCTAATCCAGTGTGGATTTTCAGCTGCCCAATAGTGCATATTGTGTCTATTGACCTTAAATTAAAAGCAGAAAATTAATGCGAATTGCAATACCAAATGCAAAAATATCCTAGTGGCAAATAAATAGTTACCTGACCACAATAAGTAAACGTAGCCTCATCAGAAAAAATCACTTGTGTTAAAAAAGCATGATTTTCTTGAATCTTCATCCTTAACCAGGTACAAAATGTTACTCGATTTTGAAAATCCTCGCCGTACAGTTCTTGGTGAAGACTAACGTGATAAGGGTGAAAATTGTAGGAATGTAAAATAGTTAGTACTGATTTTTGACACATTCCCGAATCTTGAGCAAGTTCTCTGGAACCAACGTGGGGATTTAAATTAATGGCGCCCAAAATTCCAACGGCCATGTCTTCACTGGTTTTAGTTCGTCGCCGAATTCTCTTTTTGGCACGAAGATTTCCAGTATTGCGAGCTCGGTCTTCCAGCCTCTTAAATGCCAAATGCCATGTGGGACTTAGGAATAGCAGGGAACCTGACAGCCCACAATTGAGCAGCTTCCCGGTAATTCTTCCTACATTCACCCAAAATTAATAACATATTGATCTCAATGTCGTAGTTTTGCTCCATATCTGAAGAGATCTGAAGAGAGACTAGGAGATATTTTTGACACAAATGTCACTACTTGACAGAGTAGGTCGTAACCTAAGTAACTACCATATGCAACAATTTTCTGCTTACATACATAATTTTTGACGGAAGAATAAACTAAAATTTTTAAAATAAAAGTTGATTATTGATAAGTATGCAACCCGTAAAAGCAAATGAAGTAATTTTTGTACACTTATGTAGTTTTTATGCTGATTAAAATTTTATAGAAAAAACTACACCTTTCTATATATATATATATATATATATATATATATATATATATATATATATATATATATATATATATATATATATATATATATATATATATATATATATATATATATATATATATATATATATATATATATATATATATATATATATATATATATATATATATATATATATATAAATATAATATTATTTAACACAAACTTGGTGTGAAATTTTCTTACCGAATACCACACGTGCTTAAATAATTCCGGGAAATTTTTTCGGCCACGAATATTTTAAGAAAATTCTCCCTCGCCTGCGGCTCGGGATAATTTTTAAAATATTTGTGGCCTTAAAAACTTTCCGGAAATAAATTTAGCACTAGTGATATTACAAGTAAAATTATGTTTGGTTGCTGGTTTCTGCTGTCTGTTTGGTTTTATCTGAACCGAAAATTTCGTAATTTTGCAATTACATTTAATTGAATAATTCAAGATTCGCTTATTAAATTTTTTGACACTTGGCTAGATGATTTGTCAGGTTAGTCGCTTCCAAAAGTTATCTTACATTATTTCTGTAAAATATACAGGGTAGCCAATAATTAACCCCTTAAAATTTACATGGAATTTGCTATGTCCCGCTCGACGACGCATCACCCTGTATATTCTTTTTGCCTTACAAACCCAATGAATTTTGCTATTTCCAACAAACCCTATTATATATGAAATTTAATCCTAAAACATAGAACTTACCAACCCTTATAAAAATATTAAGTTTTTTGGTTGAGAAATACGATGCAGTCTCAAAAGTCAACGCTCCCGTTCTCCCATCATTCCAATCTCCTACCGAGCAATATCAAACCCACATTTTTTTAATCCAAAACCAAATTAAAACTTCCCAAATTAATTTAAGACCACTATAAGCCGCCTAATCATATAAGAAAAACAAATAGGAAAGAAATGGGGCCCCGAGTCTTCTTATTACAAACAGACTGCGCTCTAAAAGATAAACATGGACCGCATAAGAAAAATAATCCGTTGAGTAAACATAGAGCTGAACCCCGAGTTGAGTAGTGTAAACTTGCTCTCAGGAGGTCTCTGAACACGTTTTTTGGTGTGTTTGTTTGGGTTTTGGGTCATTTCTTGGGCCAGTTGTCTAAGACACTTTTAAAAATAATTAATGGCATCATTAACATAGCTGGGAAAATAGGTTTTGGAGGGCTTACCTTAGAAAATTACATTATTTCGAAATAATAATTTATGTAACAAGTGCATAAAGTAATACTTTTTTTAAGAGTGGGAAGTTTGACAGCACGAGTCGTTAGGCGGGTGCGGCAATCCCATGAGTAAAAAATAAGACGGTAATTTTCTAGAAACCTGCGGCAACTCCGATTTTGACGAAATTTGGTATACGGGGTTTTTGGGGCACTGATCACGAATCTGAAAGAATTTTTGGCGGAAACGTTTTGTTCTTGAGATATTCATCATCAAACCTGAAATTTAAACTAATCCTATTTTTACAATATTCCCCTTCTTTTTGCACACAATTCTTGATTTAAAGCTAAAGTGGCATACAATATTTGATTTTCATCTTTTAAAACCCCGTTTTTACGTAGTTTACATTATTAACACGCTTTTATTAACTTGGGTTGTAACTATCCATCTGGCTATCCATGTAACGGAATCTTTGAGCCTAATTTTAACCAACTTCCAGCTATTCGATTTCTTTGAAACTTTGCACACTTATTAATGACCCATGACAATGCAATAATCTGCAAACAGTATCCCGTTATCTTGTCTTTGATAGCCAGGAAAAAAAAAAATCCATTATATTATAAAACAACACCTGGGTTGCCATCTGTTGGCAACATTTCAAACTTTGCTACTCAATGGAGAAGAAATTTTTTAGTGGGTTGCCATCTGTTGGCAACATTCCAAACTTTGCCTGGGTTGCCATCTGTTGGCAACATTTCAAACTTTGCTACTCTATGGAGAAGAAATTTTTTAGTGGGTTGCCATCTGTTGGCAACATTCCAAACTTTGCTACTCTTGTTCACTAAAAAATTTTTTCGCCATTTTGTCAAGAGTAGCAAAAACTAAAAATGAAAAATAATTAATAGTTTAAAAAAACTAAAAAACACGCTTTTATATGCAACCGAACTAAAAATTAAAAAATAATTTTTCATTAAAAAAATATTTTCACTTCATAGTAAAAGCGTGGGGTGCTTAATATATTAAATGTTATAATTATTATATTTGCCAATATCTATGATGGAAAAGTTATGAAAAAATAGTAAAATGCACCCCACGCTTTTTACTATGAAGTGAAAATATTTTTTTAATAAAAAATTATTTTTTAATTTTTAGTTCGGTTGCATATAAAAGCGTGTTTTTTTAGTTTTTAAACTATTAATTATTTTTCATTTTTAGTTCGTTATATCAATTAATTTTTTTAAAAATAAATGCTCCAGTTTATTCACTAAAAAATTTTTTCGCCATTTTGTCAAGAATGGGCTAGAATAGGAATGTCTCACTATATTCCCCCGTCTTTTTGCACAAAATTCTTAATATAACAGTAAATTAGAACATACTATTTAATTAAGCAGCAAAAAGAAAATAACCAGCCCCTTTTTTATTAGTTCTGTGCCCCTGTATATCAAATTTGGTCAAAATGGGGGTTGCTCCAACTTTCGAAACAATTACCCAATTTGCATAAATAAGACAAATATTTTTAAAATATTACCTTTTAAACTAAAAAGAAATTTACCATAAATGTTTTTTTCTAAATATGAGTTTACTTTAGTTTACTTACCTTAAGTGATATTTTAATGTAGTTTGCTAATCTCCATTTCCAGTCTTTGTCCTAATCTAAGATTCGGTACAAGTACCTAACACTCAATAAAGGCCTTCTTTTAGAAAGTATAAATTGAAGATGGTATAAAGTTATATGCAATAACTTGTTAGTTACTTTTCCAAAGCAATAAGTAATTTTTCATATTTTTCATGGTTATAGGTTATGTGATTTAGGAACTATTTTGCTTACGAATGATTATTCTGGCTGCGGAGGACCATGTTAATTATTTACTTGCTTCTTGTATTTCAATTAAAGTGTATACTTTGTTTTTAATAGCTTGGTTAACTGATTTTTTCAACTTTCATTTCACATTAAAGGAATTTTAGGTTTTGTTATGACTGTTAATTTTTTCAGATGTCAGTTTGTAATACAGATTTCTGTTTTATGACCGCCTGTTTTAAAAAAACAAGTGAAGGTTATTCGTTCGTTAAAAAGCGTTTTAAAAAAAACAGATGATTGTTATACGCTCCCGGAACGAATACTTTCAGCGAACGAATGAGTTCAATTTAGCAGAATTGAGCCCCTGGTCCCCAACCCGTCGGCAAATGTTGTCTAGTTCGATTATTCAATTGTCTAATCTGGCGCATCCGCCAGAACGTACGATTTTTAAAAATTAGCAAAGTTTGAAATGTTGCCAACAGATGGCGACCCAGGTGTTGTTTTTATAATATAATGGAATTTCTTTTTCCTGGCGATCCAAAGCAGGATAACGGGATACTGTTTGCAGATTATTGCATTGTCATGGGTCCTTAATACGTGTGCAAAGTTTCAAAGAAATCGAATAGCTGGAAGTTGGTTAAAATTAGGCTCAAAGATTCCGTTACATAGATAGCCAGATTGATAGATACATACAACCCAAGTTAATAAAAGCGTGTTAAAAATAAGACGGTAATTTTCTAGAAAACCTGCGGCAACTCCGATTTTGACGAAATTTGGTATACGGGGTTTTTTGGGGCACTGATCACGAATCTGAAAGAATTTTTTGGCGGAAACGTTTTGTTCTTGAGATATTCATCATTAAACTTGAAATTTAAACTAATCCTATTTTTACAATATTCCCCCTTCTTTTTGCACACAATTCTTGATTTAAAGCTAAAGTGGCATACAATATTTGATTTTCATCTTTTAAAACCCCGTTTTTACGTAGTTTACATTATTTTTGCATTAAATTGCATAGCTATACTTTCAAGCATTTTAATCCCAGTGTGCCATGAAGCCCTATGTGTATGTATGGTTGCCGGATTATCGAAGAAAAGCCACACAATTTAATGCAAAAATAATGTAAAATCGTAAAAAACAGGGTTTTAAAAGGTGAAAATTAAATATTGTGTGACACTTTAGTTTTAAATTAAGAATTGTGTGCAAAAAGAAGGGGAAATATAGTAAAAATAAGCTTAGTTCAAATTTAAACTTTGATGATGAATATCTCGAGAACGAAACGTTTCCGCCAAAAATATTTCAGATTCATGATCAGCGCCCCAAAAACCCCGTATACCAAGTTTCGTTAAAATCGGAGTTGCCGCAGGTTTCTAGAAAATTACCTATTTTTTTACCCAACTCGAGGTAGCTGTATCTCGGAGTTCACTATAGGACACATATTTATGAATTTATGACAAAAAGTCCTCATTTGACCCCAAAAACACGCCCTTAAAATACATGTAGTGACTCTTAAAACACCCTGTAGAGTGCACATTTAATAATTAACCCTATTGCTAGCTAACTTCACCATCCTCCACATATCCCTGATTTATATCACTGCGATTTTTCAACTTTCTTGTCCTCTTATTATGACAGTTTATTTAAGGGCAGGTGCGAAATGTTATCTATATATAGATAAAACATTTCTTTTATTTACATAATATAGTTAGATTATAAAGAAACCATACAGCCTAAATACCCTGAACCTAGTAATCCCACTTTTATTTAAGGATTATAACTGCACGGTACTACCATTTTAGACCAGCTCTTCAGTACCATTTAAAACAATGAACAAGGTTCTTTTGGCCTGGCGATAGATAAAGGACAGACAGAGCGAGAATGCCCGATAAAAAAGATGCAGTACGCATCGAAAGAACAGTTGTTTGGGTACTAAGCCCCGTTGTCAAACCTAGCGAAAAATCCCCGCAATTTATAACGATCCACGTATTTTTTGATGTTTAAACACTTTTTCTTGGGATATTGGGGTGAAAATATTGAAAAATTTGTATTTTTTTGAATTATTTCAAGTCTTTTCCATCAAAAAGCTCGAGATAAATGTTTATTTTTGTTTAGTTTTGCCTATTATTCGACAAAACGTGGCAACGTTGCGTCCAGACCCACCGAAAATTCAAAATCAACCCATCTTACCTCTGCAGATAGAAAGTTAATAGCGTTTATGGTTTGCCGTGTTGCCAGATCGTTGAGGAATTTGCAAACATTATGGAAATTCATTCTTGTTTAGGGAAATTGTTTAAAAGTTGGAAATTGCCACTAATTTAATAACTAAATGTAGATTTTTAATTAATTGCCTATGTTGTAATTCACAATTAAACTGTTCTGTTGTAAGTTAAGACAATATGATTGTTTTGAGTGTATTTTATGAACTTAATTATTGTTTTTATAAGTGTTAATAGAGCTAAACTTAAAAACCATTGAATATTTCAGAATTTTTCGTTTTTTGTCAATTTGAAGTCATTAAATACGTATATTGTTTGTATCCTAAGAAAATATTTTAATTAAATCTCCTGAAAATAATAAGGCAACGCCGCAGTGGCGTTTGCCCAAAGACGAGATCGGTGAACTTGAGGAGCGCTCGCTTCAACGTGGGTTCGGTGTTGCCAGATTGACATGGTTCCCCCATTTTACTAGGAAAAATAATATGTACAAAATTTATTATAAAACAAAATTCAAATTTTCTAATACCTCAAGGTCCGAATTAAAAGAGACCACCATCCATCTTGTAATACAAGGTATCGCAAATGGGTTTACCTAAAAATTATAAATAAGACTATGATTTAAAAAGAAAATCTTGTATTTATCGTTTCAAATTATAAATTTTAATAATTTTTCTTAGTTTGTAAAAAACTGACATTATAAAGGGTGTGTTAAAAATTATAAGAACTTTTGTTTAATAAATCACCACAGAGTTGGGTAGTATTGAAGTACTCGGTATTCTGAGTCCTATTCAGAAGACATCGGGCTGGTATATACTCATATCAATAGTATTCGAATCCTATCTGCTTTTTAATTATTTACTTTACGAAAATAAGCGCCTCTTTATAAAAAGTCGTGCTTAATAAAAAAATACATTTACATACAAACACCTTTGTCTTGAAAAAGCAACTCATTCTTATTTTTCTACGTTTTTCCATAACAAAAATGCAGTGGCGTACCTTGTTCTTGCTTAAAAACTAATCATTTCAAGCATACAAGACGTCTTCCATATTTTCCAAAAATAACTTTTCTATTTTTTAAACTATTGACTTCACTTTTGGAATGGGATACATGTACATACTGTCTATGATTTACCAGATAGTCATGATTTAAACTGACATAATAAAATTTATTATACACATCCCTTTTGTGTAAAATGGAGATAAATACATATTAGTCTAACCTAATACATAGAAAACATAGTTTGCAATGTCACTTTTTATATGTTGTACCAAATTACTTGTTTTTTAATAGAAAAACCCCAAAGAAGTTAAAATAATTAATTTAGATATATTCTTGTTTGCAAAAATAAATATATATCTGTTCAAAATTACTTACCTATTATGACCATAGAAACAACAGATCAAGATTTAAAAAACATTTAATAACATTTTTTTTTTAATTTGTAAAACTAACTTCCTAAACTGTTAGTTTGCAAATGATGATATATATGACTTATATTAAATTTTACCCTGTCGTCGGCAAAACCACCGCGAACATGTTTTAACCCGCTTAAGATGCATAAAAAGTAACGTAATAGCTTTGTTCGCGGATCTAGTAATGAACCGATTCTGAACCAGAACCGAACTGGTTTAGAATTGTTTTAAAGCGCATGTCTAGTTATTTATTAGTTCGGACTTTTTATTTACCGCGAACGATTTTCTATACAGCTGAGGATGTATTCTAACCTAGCCTTTTGGTTAGGAGTTTTCATGGTTAAATTGGATACTACACAAAAAAAAATTAAATTTAAACAAAAAGGTAAATTGTTCTACTGTCGAAAGCCACTCGAGGTCTCTCGGCGGAAGACGAGGGATTCCTGCCTCCTCTCGCTTTTAACATAAGTATGCGTATTTAACTAAAGATAAAATTCAAACAACAAGAAAAGGTAAAATCTTGTAATATTGTCTATATTTTTTAATTAAATCTTTATTTATTTTATTGCATACATACATTCATACGGAATACAATTAAAAATTCTTTGTTTATATACGCTCAGAATCACAAAAATATAAAAAATATATTCAACAGGTATATTAACCCGCATAAAAAGTGGCAGAAACAAATAAACTGTAATACAACGGTTTATTTCTGTACCACAAAAACAGAAAACAACTGACCATGTCGACAATGCGCATGAAATTCCGAACTGAACTTTTAGTTCCAACAAAAATCCCAGGACTGCTAATCAGGTTACGAACCGGTAACGAACTGATTCCATTGTAACCCGCGAACACAGAACTGTTACTAAAAATTCAGGATTTTACTAACCGCGAACGCTGCTTTTTTCACTGAGCATGCGAATAGTCCCAGAACCGGTTCAGAATCAAACCCGCGAACAAAGCTAATATTCATAAAATAAGCAAACAGTATTTAAATTCAGGATTTGAATACCAGAATATAGGTATTTAAATATCAGTATTCGAATACCGGTATTCGAATACCAGTACTCGAATACCGATATTCGAATATCGGTATTCGAATACCAGTATTCGAATACCAGAATATTCAAAAACGATATTCAGAATAAAGAATACCGAATACTGACCAAAAAAGTATTCCGTCGAATACCGAATACCAAACACATAAATCTCGATAGTTCGAATACCGCACAAATATATTCTGAATAGTATTCAGAATACCGAGTATTCGAATACTACCCAACTCTGATTATAACATGCCGACTTTCTTAAAAACTTTAACGCCCTGTATCTCAGAAATGAAGCCAGTCCAGACATAATATGTTTGTGTGATTTTTTCTTTATATAATGACATAAAAAAAATCACCTCCCAAAGTTTCGTACCGTAGTAAGGAAACATCTCTGTATTTACTTTATTGTGAGAAACAGCTCTGTCGATCTGGCAACGCCGCCTTACAGCACACCAGTTTCATTCTGCTTTTCAGTCACCTTTCAGATCAGTAAAGCTTTGAACTTGGTACGGGGCATTACTAGTCATTTTCACGGTATTTCCGTTAAAAGCTCGCGAAAAGTCCGCTAGAAATTAACGAAAAATTCATTTTCCATCTGAAAAACAATTTTTCACAACCTACGAATCGGATTTCGAAAATTTCCCGCACTTTTTGCATAATAAACAAGAATTTCACCGGTTTTTAGTAGATTTATTTCATTTTTCTTAAACATAGGCCACTGGATCTTTGAAATTTGATCAAAGAAGGCCACGTTGCCCTCGCAACGGCCGCAGATAAAACAAAAGAACAGTTCGAACCTTAGCGATAATCTAGTAATCTTCAGTTATCTTCGATCGAAGGTGCCTCTGCCTTATTTGACAGCTCTTCACCGATGTTTTGTTTTATTTAGACATTTGTTTTTGTGTTTGTTTGATTGTTAACAAGAGTCGGAATCGCGGGTCACTGGATAGAAAACATCAGATCGGAGTTAAGAAATTTGTTTTGTTGTGTTTTTTAAATCGATTTTTGTTTTTTAAGGATGTAAATGGGCTGAATTAGTGTTTTGTTTTTAAAATGTGTGTTAAAAATGTTGAATTTTGAGTGATTGGGAGGAATTATACTATTTTGTTGTTTTTAAACTATAGAAATATTAGTGATTTCGTGATTTGTTTTTAGTGTTACAATGAGGAATTTAAAAGGATTTGGATAACTTTACCATTTTGGAGACATGTAAGTTCTTTAATAAACACAAATTGCAAATCCCTGTTACTTTAGGTAGTGTTATCATTGCTTAAAAAAAACAATTCCGGAGAGGGCGATTGCGGAGGGTAAACACTGATGACCAATATTTCATGTTTATCTACGCTATTTTTTTAATTAAGCTAGACTAGCAAGTCGTCCATGGAACATACAAGGTGTTTTTAAACAGTGCTGCCAAACTGCTATGTTAGAATCCTCTGATCAAAATAAGAAAAAAGGCTTATATAAACATGTTTCCGCAAATTCTTCGTTTTCAAGCTACAGGGTGTTAAAGTTCAAAAAAATGGTTTTTATAAATGTCTGAAATATTCTTGTCCCAATTTTGTTGTAATTTGGCAGTGTTATTAATGACATTAAGGGGCTTATTTAACACTAACCTAATTAAATTTGATAAGTCCAGTTGCACACTGAACGAATATTTCTGAAAAACTCTTAAGATTTCTTATGGATGTAATAAATAATTTTGATAAGAACTTTTAATTTTCGTGACTATGATGGGCAAAAGAGCTGTCTCATCTCCTTTACCAATGTAGGTAAATGGCTCATGCTGTGTATTTCAAAGTAGATACTTCAAACTACATGTACGCAAAATTATAAAAGGATTTGACGACTTCTATTGGGGTAATAAGAAACTTGAAAATGTATTTTAAGTAAACATAAATATACAACATTTAATCTACTTAGTTTATTATTAGCCTTGTTTACTAAAAAAGTAAAAGAGTTTAAATAATAAGAGCTATTGTTGTGTTTCCGATGCAGTCTCGCGAAGTCTCGCTACTTTTGTCAAAGAATTTTTTACCTTTTTCTTTATCAGTTTTTGTACTTACAATTGTCTTCCTACTTTTTGCTATTTCTAAGTGTAAGGACAGATACAAGATATTTTTATAATTTACAAGGTTTTCCATTTTAAAATTTAATATGTTTTGTCCTACACTGTATATCCTAAAAGATAAAAGCATTCTGATGAAAGATATGGATTCCACAGAATCTACC
The DNA here is from genome assembly GCA_014170235.1 of Listronotus bonariensis. Lineage (NCBI taxonomy): Eukaryota > Metazoa > Arthropoda > Insecta > Coleoptera > Curculionidae > Listronotus > Listronotus bonariensis. The sequence goes on along the minus strand of JACEGR010001650.1, from coordinate 46,182 downwards.
CAACAAAACAATATTTTTATTTATTTTATACGTTAAAAAATAAAAAAAGTTGGGAAGATGTATCTCTATTACGCTTCTAAGAATAATTTAAAATTATTTTTCAGATTTGGATGGTCATATTTCCGAAACTAATTGAGATAGACACATCAAATGTGGTATTTTTTTAAAGCATTTTAAAAGATTTTTTGGTGGTGATATAATATTCAGGGTATTCCATTTAAAAAAATCATACCTATTGTCTTACCCTGTATATCATATGAGATAATAATCATCGGATAACTGATTAGAATACTACCGAATTAACCAAACAAGCTGACATTTTAGTTTATTTTGTACAATAAAAAATAATAATGTTAAGGGGGTGTAAATTTATAATAACATATAATAAGTTTTAGGTTTCCAAAAAGCATTTGTAATAATTGTAATAATTTATAATATTTTTAAAATATTTTCCAGTAAAAAGCACCTTATTTTAAGTTAGATTGGTAAGTTTCAGAATTTTGATCAAAAAAATTAATTTCTATCCCATAGTGCGATGACCAGCTGCATCAACCGGCATATCATAAAGAAATATAGCAAGGCGGCCGCGAAATCAAGCATGCCGATTTATTTGCTTTAAACTTTTGTGATTTTTTTATTATCAAAGAGCACCGAATTTACATTTTTAAACTGTTCCTTCTATAGAGGTCATTTAAAAGACGTGATTTTTAAAAGTTAGAATTAAATTAGCCAAATACGTATAAGTTATCATAAATCCCAAAGTGTTAGTTGTAATGTAGTATAATAAAAAGTTTATTTGGTAAACTAACAAAAAATTTAATTCAAATATTAAAATAGGTAGCCTATTATGGGGAACCCTGTATATCAGGGTTTTGAATTCAGGTAAAAAAAGGAGAAAAAAGTATTTTTCGTTCTCTAATTCGACTTTTATACCATGCAATTGGAAATAACTCAATCGTAACGGATCTGTCGCAAATTTTTTTAACAATGGCCAAGTTTTTCTCACATTTTGTCGCCGCTGATCTTTGACATCGAGCTCGAGCATTGTTGTTTTTTAATGCGATTTTAAGGACTTTTTAATACAATGTTTGGCAATGGAAATCAACGTATTGTTATGTCTTTTTGTTTTTTTTTATGTTTCGCATTATGCGTGTTTAGATAATAACGTCTTTTAGTTTTGGATTATAAATATGTGGTTTAAAGTAAATCTATACAGGGTTATTTTTAAGTTGGTATTTTTCTTTTAAGATTATATAGAATGCTTCGTTTCCAAGATACATGGTCTTAAAGTTTAAAAAAATGCATTTTTTTTATCTTAACTTTCCTGTCACTCTGGAGTATTTAAAAGCTCCGAACACTTGAAAGACCTTTCGCATCGTGTAATGTATTATATTTTTCTGCTACTGTTCTATGTATCGCATAATTTAATAATCATTAACATCATGTTTTAATAGAAATATCAGAGATTTTGAAATTTTACCTGTTAAAAAATAATCCATAGCAACACATTTATTGTTCACATTGTCTGTCATCAGCACTTGTCAGATATTGAATTATTGTTAATTTAGTATAAATCCATTCCCATTTTAAAATGTTAAATGAATATGAAAATGGCATCCAAAAGGCAGCTGACCTTGCGTGTGCCTCACTTCTGCCAGACAAATCTAAAGATAGGTACCATCAAACATATAAATCGTTTTCTGAATGGCTTGCTACAAAAAATGTGGGGCGGATTGACGAGAATGTGATGTTGGCGTATTTTCAAGAAAAATCCGAGTCTTTATCACCACCAACCCTCTGGTCTGTATATTCCATGCTCAAGTTGACAATTTCCGTGAACAAAAATCAAAATATTTCGGAGTTCAAGAAACTAGTTGCTTTTATTAAAAGGAAAAACGATGGTTATGAGGCAAAAAAGTCAAAAATTTATAAAAAAAGAAGAAATCATAAAGTTTTTACTTAACGCGCCTGATCAAAGTTACTTAGCAATGAAAGTAATAGCCATTATGGGAGTGGCTGGGGCATGCCGGACAGACGAAATATACAGAATGAAGCTAAGTGATGTAGAAATAAGAAATGACGTGGCTATAGTAAAAATAGTGGAGTCTAAAAATAAAGTTAAAAGAAACTTTGTAGTAACCAACGATGAAGGCTCAGTTCCTAATGTCAGATTTCTACAGGAATATATTAAGCTGAGACCAAGGAATGCTCTAGATGAGCGCGTATTGTATCGTTATGAAAGAGGTAAATGTGTTAATCAAGTAATTGGAAAGCACACTATTTCAAATGTACCTAAAGAAATTGCGAAGTTTTTGAAGCTTGAAGACATCAGTAGATACACTGGCCATTCTTTTAGAAGAACGTCGACTACGTTCCTTGCCAATGCTTCGGATGTCGATATTTTGGACTTAAAAGGCATGGAGGTTGGAAGTCTTCTTCTGTTGCGGAGGGATATATTGCTGAATCCTATAGTAATAAGGTGGAAATTTTAAAGAAGATTTTACACGAAATTCCTGCCAATATTTCCTCTAATGAAGTAACAGTAAAAAATATGAATATTAACGTAGTTAAAGGTGATAACGATACCCCAACAACAAATTTAAAAACTGTTAATTCAAGTATTATTCCTCCAATTTCTTTTGCTAACCACAAAGTTTTCTTATTTATACAGTAGTAGAAAAAACATTTTTGTATTGAAGCTTATGAAGAAAATCGAGCATAAGCAATAATTTTGACGGGGTGTATAGTTAAAATCAGGTGGCAAAATATAAATGAAAACACTTCACTCGCCGCCCCTTGCTGTATAGCTTCTTTCTGGTTATTGTGTCACGTCAAAACTCTTTTTCAATTGTGATCTAGTTTATTATGTATGAGGAAGGTGGCACGTGTATTTTATTAACAAAAGAGGACCTTTTAAGTAAATTAGAAAAAAAACGCTCCCAGAAAACAAATCGATAATAATTCACCTAATTTTTTTGTTACTTTAATTTAAAGCAAAACCAACCGAAAGTTTTTAATAGGTTTCGTTCAAATCGCTCACTCGACAAATACCGTTAAATTTAATTTTCGACCGGGCCAATAAAGTACGCGGACCGAACTGGAACGGTTTTTGTTGCACAAAATAACTTTAATAACCACGATAAATGGTTTGAAATAAAATGTGGGTCGGCCGTGACGCATGGTTTGTTTTGGGCGGAAAAACTATCGGCCGGTCACGGGGGTGCAGTGGATGAAGGAGTTGTTGAGATCCGATGATTGACATACTCCCGGTGAGCTGTGTCTTTGAGCAGACCTGAACGCAAGGGAACTCGTGGGTATACAGCAAGTATTTCCAGTTGTTAATGTTTTTGGTTAGTTTAGACACTTCACATATTATTGGTTCGGACTCGTTTTATTTTAGAGATTTTGATAGTGCTTAGTCGAATAGTTTTCAGTCATTTGTGTTTTTATATACATATAAAACAGATGAGTGTCCGCTAATTAATGGTACACAGAAAAACCACAGATTTCTTATGCGAAAATACCCATTTAGGATTTAAACAAACATACCTATATCCAAAAGTTAATGATAAGGAAGATACGGGGAGTTAAAGAGATATAAATATTTTTTATTCATGCATTTGGATAATTTTTGATATGTTTTAAACATTTTAATAAAACTCGGTATCCAGAAGTTTTTAGATATCAGCTATTTATATCTGCGCAATTGTAATTTTAGCTAATACGATGTTATTGAAGGTACATACATACTTTCGGGGGCACTGAACAACTAAAACGTGAATACCTTAAAAACGGTTGTCAAGACCGATTCTTACTAAGTATACCTTTTTTGTGCAAAAAGCATAGAAAATCCTACTAGTTTACATACATACAGTAACAAAAAATTGGGTAGTTTTAGAGAATTTTAAATAGTGTACCCATCGCCCTCTTTAATCTACACACAAAAATTAATATTCGATCTGAAAAGCTAATGTTTAAAACCCCTAGATACCGTTTTATTAAGATATTTAAAAAGGGGGAACAATTATGGAAATAAATTTAATTTTTCTTTTACTATGACACTCCTCGTATCTTCCTTATTATAAACTTTTGGATATTAGGTATGTTTGGTTAAATATTAATATTTTGGCATAAGGAATCTGTGGTTTTTCTGTGTACCATTCATTAGCATACAGTTCTTTTTTGTTTTTGTTTTCTCCTTAATTCTACGCCACTGATCTGCCTAAAATCAAACATGGCCGAAAATGGCCCGACTTGACGTCACAGCTGCGCTAGCCAATATGGCGAATGTCGTGACCTTATCTCATCAATCGACTTTGATATGCTCTAGAAAAATGATCTCCTTTTTAAAATTATTCAATGTTGAAATAATTGTTTATTTAAATTTCAACATTGAATAACTTTGAAACGAATGAATTTATCGAAAAATGTTAGAGAGACTTTTTTGTAGTGCATAAAATTTCCCTTGGAATAATTATTTGTATACTTAATAACAATTTTGATATTTATGGTAGTTTAAGAAAATCCAAAATCTAAGTGACAAAATTTAAAAAATTAAGTGACTGTTTCCGAGAACAAAGAGAAAAAAACGCTGAGAGTCAACTTTTAGTTGTGAAATGAATCGATACTTAAATTTAAAAAAACATCTACTTGCCAGAAGTTTTTAATGGTCCCACACACTGTTAGACATGCCTTCAAGCCTACTTGAAGAGGCAAGTTTGCCAGTGGGACTGTCATTTGCATACACGCGTTCCGTCAAGGCTGAGAAACGTCATTTCATTTTACGGAACTAACAACCTCAATCATAATAAAAATATAAATATGTCATTATTATTAAGTATTAAAGATGTCTGTTTAATTAACACTGGAAATGCATGTACTATGTAAGATTAATAGGAAGAGTGACAAGAAAAAGAGTTGCAGGAGAACAATACCGAGTGGTGCATCGCCAAACTGGCCATAGGAAATCCCATGTAAATTTTAATACCTTTAAATGTTAGTTCCCTTATTGATTTTACAACAAAATTGTATTAGATTGTTTTGAAGACGTTGATCAGATAAGGTCACACACTAAATTTCGTTATTTTCTAATTAACCAATTAAATAATGGCACTGGCTAAACGACCGCCGGCGGTTCTTTATATTTACGTGTATGAAAACTGCCGAAAATTATAATTAATTTTATTACCGGCGGTTTTTACTTATTTTATCGATAGAAACCGCCGTCGGACGGTTTTGCTTATGTAAAATACTTAAAATGAGGTGCTTTTTACTGAGAAAATATTATAAATTATTACAAATGCTTTTTGGAAACATAAAACCTATAATTATATGTTATTATAGATTTACACCCCCTTAACATTATTATTTTTTATTGTACAAAATAAACTAAAATGTCAGCTTGTTTGGTTAATTCGGTAGTATTCTAATCAGTAATCCGATGATTATTATCTCATGTGATATACAGGGTACGACAATAGGTATGATTTTTTTAAATTGAATACCATATTGAATACCATATAATAAAAATTACAAAATAGGGCTATGAGACTGATTTTGGGATGCTCCAAATATACTCCAATCATAAGAATGCTTCAGTGCTTACAGTGGTTGCCAGTCTCCGAGTACTTTAAATATTGTGTTTTAGTGTTTATATTTAAAATCAAATTGGGACGTGCTCCCTCTTATCTCATTAATAAGTTGACTTATAACCGTGACGTGCACTCTCATAATACAAGACAACAAAATGATTTTTTCATTGCACCAAAAAGTAAGAAAATGTGTCAAAATTCCCTTTTTTCAAAGGTTTGGATGCATTTAATAAGTTGCCCCAAGAACTAAAGAATATTAATTCACTTATTACATTTAAAACACAACTTAAGAAATATTTACTAAAAGAGTGCAAGATTTTGTAACTTGCCTTTTCATCTGTATAAACTTTTTTTTTTTTAATTGTGTTAATTCTTTATTTGTTTGCGTCTGACTTTGCTGACCCTCAAATTGGATTTTTTGTTTGTTGTTTTTATCTTTGTGTATTGTTACTCTATTTATTTGTTTTTTAAATTTTTTCTGTAATTTTATATAGTTATAACTGACTTTGTTGAATGACTTAATTGTTTTTATATATTTTGACGTTTATTTTGTTGCATTGTTTTGTGTGTAAATTCTTATTCTATACACTTAATTGTTTTTTTTTATATATTTTGAAGCTTATTATGTTGTATTCTTGGCTAATTTTTGTTCTAGACGAATGTTTTAATTTTACTTATTTATTTTAATTAGTATTTTTAAGGATTTTTATTTATATTCTTTTTATAATTGTATTATTTAGTGTGTAACTTTTATTCCATATTGATTTTTTAAATTCTATTTATTTGAAATTGTATTTTTTTCTAATTTTTATTTATATATTTTCTATATTATTATTTAAACTACATTGTAAAATTTATAATTAGTACAAGTTGCTAAATAAAGAACTTAATAATAATCACCACCAAAAAAATCGTTTAAAATGCTTTAAAAAATACTACATTTGATGTGTCTATCTCAATTAGTTTCGGAAATATGACCATCCAAATCTGAAAAATAATTTTAAATTATTCTTAGAAGCGTAATAGAGATACATCTTCCCAACTTTTTTATTTTTAACGTATAAAATAAATAAAAAACTCTGTTTTGTTGGGTAGATTCTGTAGAATCCAGATCTTTCATCAGAATGCTTTTATCTTTTAGGATATACAGTGTAGGACAAAACATATTCAATTTTAAAATGGAAAACCTTGTAAATTATAAAAAATCTTGTATCTGTCCTTACACTCAGAAGTAGCAAAAAGTAGGAAGGTAATTGTGAGTACAAAACTGATAAAGAAAAAGGTAAAAGAATCTTTGACAAAAGTAGCGAGACTTCGCGATACTGCATCGGAAACACAAAAATAGCTCTTATTATTAAACTCTTTTACTTTTTTTAGTAAACAAGGGTAATAATAAACTAAGAAGATTAAATGTTGTATATTTATGTTTACTTAAAATACATTTTCAAGTTTCTTAGTACCCCAATAGAAGTCATCATATCCTTTTATAATTTTGCGTACATGTAGTTTGGAGTATCAACTTTGAAATACACAGCATGAGCCATTAAAATTTCAAAGTTGCTTTTTGGCCAAAATAATGGATTTCTATCCCATAGTGTATCGGCCCGTCGCTGTAAAGGATAGCGGCGCCTTTGTATAAAATAGTCCGATTGCAGGCGGCCTTTTTTATGTTTTTTGTATTATTTTCAAAGGGTACCGAATTTGCGCTTATAAAATGTTCTTACTATACCTTAAACTTTCCACGTGTTCATAAAAAGTACTATAATCTTTAAAAAATACCTAAACAAACTTTAAAAATACCTCCAGTCTTTTTTATGTTGTGTCCTAATTCACCCTGTAATAAAGCATTAGCTTAAGCTATAAACTTCTAATTTCACCGACTAACCCAAATATTTTTATAACGCCATCAAGACCCTTTAGCGCGCCCTTTAGGTCAACAAAAATGCAAATAACCCGGCTTTATTTTTTTATAGAACACCCCCATAAAAACATTGTAAATACGACCCCGTTAAGTATTGCTTTTTATGACCCTTTGTACCTCCGTGATACACAAGTTTATGCCCCATATACCCTTTTAAACATAAATCCCTTTGACCCGAAACTGTTTGTTTTTGAAGGCTTAAGGGTGGTAAATTTCTAAAATTATTATCGGAAATGATTCTGATTCTGTTAGAAAGTACCTTTTGACGATCTTTTTTATTCGTATTAATAAATAACGTTTAAGAATTCCAACCAAAAACATAATTTTGAAAAAGTTAGCGGTAATAGTTCGATATAGCGGTTTTCGCTATTATAAGAGATTTTTGATAAATTATTTTTCAGGGCGTTTCTATAGGTCGATTATGATACAAATCTGTGTGCGCGTTTTCCAAAATCCATTTCTATAATTTATTATTAATAAAAACATATTTACGGGACGGTGGAGTGAACAGGGGTGCTGGATGGGGACGAAACAGTAGAAATCCTACATTAAACGCCCAAAAACAGTATTTCACAGTACACACCGCACTTTCTCTTTACAAAAATGTCCAAAATTTTTTTTTTTTTAAATATTAAAAATAAATAATAGTTCAACAATCCCGCCATGACTGTCACTGCATAAAAAGAAGAGTTTGCAATAGAACTGTAAATGTCTTGCGATGTTGCCAAATAAAGTGAGAAAGTGTCAATAGCTTAAAAAAGGATGATACAGGACAAAATTCATATGGAAAATTAAATTATTCCTTCTTCCTATTATAATTTGTAGAGAAAAAGGAAAATACCTAAACATAAAGAAGGAGGCATTTTACAAAAATACCATTGTTTCTCATGGAAATGATGGATAATCCCCGAAATAGGCTTGGTGTTAATTCTTCATAAGAAGTTTGGCAACGCTGCTTCTATCAAGACTGTCATTTTCATAATGACGAACTTCATCTTATCAGCTGACCAAAATGAATGCGCCTATTTTCCTTCTTTAATTAATGGCGGACGAGATATCTCATATGTGTGGGATAGTTTTTCGAAAAATTTTATACTTTTCAAAATTATTTTATATTTTTCATGTGCCCCGAGTGCAGTGTATTAATGTTTTCTTGTGTTTGACGTTGGATTTATACTGTTTTGTACCCACCCAGCACCCCTGTTCACTCCATCGTCCCGTAAATATGTTTTTATTAATAATAAATTATAGAAATGGATTTTGGAAAACGCGCACACAGATTTGTGTCATAATCGACCTATAGAAACGCCTGAAGATCTGCTGTAGAACTTTTGTGGCGAAATCCATACTGCCTGTCATGCAAAAATTTTGTGTTTTTCTAAATACTTACGAATTTGTGAATTAATGAATTTTTCCAACAAAATGATTCTGACTGATTTTGTTATAATAATATATAGGAGGTAGCAGCGTTTTCAAAAACAAAATTTTAGGTCAGCTGATTTTTTGATATGTTGTTCTCCTTCCTCTTCTGACTGGCGGTAGTGGTTGCGTTTATAGGTTCGCATCCTACCTGTACAGATAATAATCCAAGGTTTTGAAAACATTTTTAGAATCCTAATTTTCAATTGCTTGTCTTTAGATGGGTTTACCAAACATATTTATTTTATTGCCAGCGGTTTTCATATACGTAAATAGATAACACCGCCGAACGGCGCTTTTCTTCTTATAATTGAGCAAAACCGTTGGTGGTCGTTTAGCCAGTGCGTTGTTAAGAACAACTGCGAATATCCACCCGAAAATTTAAGCACATAAAAACACCTCGAATGGTATAATTTAAACGCAACAACTCCTAAAAAAATCGCTTTGTCATCGCCACATTCTTTCTTTTACGATTTTGGGTTCCTTTAAAACAACGGGTACCATTATATTTCATATTTCAGTTGCCGTTACAATCGCAAATTATAAATTTTACGCCGAAATAACGTTCCTTGTTGGGTAATAACAACTTTTTATTGCCGTCGTTATTTGAATTTTTAAGTTTTTTTTTCTTTGGTTTCGCCTTTTTGCTGATTTGTATAGGGATGATATTTTTATTTTACAAAAAGTTAATTTAGATTTTTAATTGAAAAGTTGGTATTCACGGTCATTAGGGAATTATTGCACAGTGAAATAAGGCCAGGCACTAATAATACCGGCCTTATTATGACATCTGAGCTTGCGCAGATGCATGGTAGGATAAGGACTCCCTTAATAAGTATAGTGCCTGGCTTTATTTATGTCGGTTTTAGGTCGTGCCTTATTTTGGTTTTATTTTTAACTTCGGAACTGTTCGGCTTACCGAACGGCTGCCGGGCACAAAATCGAAAAGTTTTTAGAAGTAAAAATACTTAAAACCTTGCTTTTTCAAATGTATTTCTGTAATTGTGTTAAACAAATCCCAACAACACAAAACAATAAAGAAAATCCACTAAAAATGTTCCCCTTTTTTAACACGCTTTTATTAACTTGGGTTGTAGCTATCTATCTATCAATCTATCTATCTGGCTGCCTATGTAACGGAATCTTTGAGCCTAATTTTAACCAACTTCCAGCTATTCGATTTCTTTGAAACTTTGCACACGTATTAAGGAAACATGACAATGCAATAATCTGCAAACAGTATCCCGTTATCTTTTTTAATCGCCAGGAAAAAAATTCCATTATATTATAAAAACAACACCTAGGTTGCCATCTGTTGGCAACATTTCAAACTTTGCTATTAAATGAAGAAGAAATTTTTTAGTGGGTTGCAATATGTTGGCAACGGTCCAAACATTGCCTGGATTGCCATCTGTTGGCAAAATTTCAAACTTTGCTACTTAATGAAGAAGAAATTTTTTAGTGAGTTGCAATCTGTTGGAAAAATTTTAAAATTTTCTACTCTTGTTCATTAAAAAAATTTTCGCCATTTTGTCAAGAGTAGCAAAGCTTAATAAGGCAACTTGCAATAAGGCAACTTGCAATAATTCTCTATTAAATTTAGGACTGGCGTTATTTTGGCTATTGCATTTAAGGCGAAGTTCAAAAGTGTACAGGGTGTGTCATTTTGGTTGCAACAGAGGGGTAGTTATTAATATAGATTGAACCATGCAGTTTTTGCGAACCTAAGGCAACAAAAGATGCTATAAACAAAGTCATCATAGCCATCTTAGTTTCTGAGCAGTTTCTACAGGGTGATTTTAAAAATTTTGCATTTTTAGGTACCGCTTGTATCTCAGTGATAACTTATCAAAACGGTAAAAACTGATTCATTCAATAAATTATAAACAAGGGGCGAAAATACGATACTAGTTACAACAACAGGAAGCAAAGGATCTGTCAGAGTGCCTCATAACAGTTCAAAAGTTTCCGATGAGGTCGCTAAATTGAAACATCAGTGTTGTAGGAAATAACCCAAGATCACATGGTGCTGGATCTGGCTTAAAAGATCGATAATCCAGTACTTTAAAACCTATAGCTGCGATAATTGTCCTACCTTTGTGAATTCTACACATTAAAGCTGTATTATAATAAAACTATTAACATTTTAAATATAAGATTTTCTTTATCGCCCAGACAAAACATATTTTTCTGAAAAATCAAATGCATAATATTTTTTCCTAACACGTGCCGAAAGTTCCTTTTCCGCACTCCATTTAAAGAGGGACTTAAGATAAAAATATTAAATGAACTTGTTATATTATTTTTATGTTTTATATGAATCTGAGAGATTGCCCACATACTTTGGGACACCCTGTAAAGCCCCTTAAATAAAATTAAATACATTTTAGAGATTATTTAAAAAGTTTTGATTTTTTCACTTTATTAAACAAAATTAATATTCGTAAAATTAGGTCGTCTTAAAATCTTTTTGATGTTGCCGAAAAGAACAAACAGCAAAAACAAAGCCGACAACCAAATATTTATGTAAGAAACCGCGAAAAGACCCGTGTTTACTTTTAAAATCTGGGACAAATGTTGAATTAAAATTTTTAAATATTTATTTTGTTCACGTACTTAATATTTGCGGTATTTTTCAAGCAAAAGACATGGTTTGTCAGAATTAATTGTTAGTCATTGAATTATTGCTGAGAAATTTTGTATTTTTACCACTAAGGCGCGGCTCGTCCATAAAGTAAATTGGTTAAAAAGCCACCTATGTAAAGGTGGATTCACATTTAATTCATTCTGAAAGCGATGCCGCCAAGTACACAAAAAATGATAAAGCATAGAAGGAGCAGTTTAAAAATATAAATTCGGTGCTCTTTGATAAGAAAAAAAATCACAAAAAGTTTAAAGCAAATAAATCGGCATGCTTGTCTTCGCCGCCGCCTTTGCTATATTTCTTTTATGATATGCCGGTTGATGCAGCTGGTCATCGGAATATGGGATAAAAAATACATTTTTTGGTCAAAATTCTGAAACTTACCAATCCTAACTTAAAATGAGGTGCTTTTACTGATAAAACATTATAAATTATTACAAATGCTTTTTGGAAACCTAAAACTTATTGTATGTTATTATAAATTTACACCCCCTTAACATTATTATTTTTTATTGTACAAAATAAACTAAAATGTCAGCTTGTTTGGTTAATTCGGTAGTATTCTAATCAGTCATCAGATGATTATTACCTCATAATATGATATACAGGGTACGACAATAGGTATGATTTTTTTAAATGGAATACCCTGAATGTTATATCACCACCAAAAAATCTTTTAAAATGCTTTAAAAAAAGACTACATTTGATCTGTCTATCTCAATTAGTTTCGGAAATATGACCATCCAAATCTGAAAAATAATTTTAAATTATACTTGGAAGCGTAACAGAGATACATCTTCCCAACTTTTTTATTTTTTGACGTATAAAATAAATAAAAAACACTGTTTTCTAGCCTAGATTCTGTAGAATCCATATCTTTCATCAGAATGCTTTTATCTTTTAGAATATACAGTGTAGGTCAAGCCTATTAAATTTTAAAATGGAAAACCTTGTATATTATAAAAAAATCTTGTGTCTGTCCTTACACTCAATAGTAGCAAAAAGTAGAAAGGCAATTGTAAGTACAAAAACTGATAAAGAAAAAGGGAAAAAAATCTTTGACAAAAGTAGCGAGACTTCGCGAAACTGCATCGGAAACACAACAATAGCTCTTATTATTTAAACTGTTTTACTTTTTTAGTAAACAAGGCTAATAATAAACTAAGTAGATTAAATGTTGTATATTTATGTTTACTTAAAATACATTTTCAAGTTTCTTATTACCCCAATAGAAGTCGTCATATCTTTTTATAATTTTGCGTACATGTAGTTTGAAGTATCTACTTTAAAATACACAGCATAAGTCATTAAAATTTCAAAGTTGCTTTTTGGCCAAAATAATGGATTTCTATCCCTTAGTGTATCGGCGCGTCGCTGTAAAGGATTGCGGCGCCTTTGTATAAAATAGTCCGATTGCAAGCAGCCTTTTTTAAGTTTTTTGTATTAATTTCAAAGGGTACCGAATTTGCGCTTTTAAAATGTTCTTACTATATGTAATGGGTTGCAAACGACATTCTTAACATAATATTTATAGAACATAAATTATGTTTAGAATTTTACTCAGGATCTAAAAAATAAATAATATGTAGGGTGTTCCATTTAAAATAAGGAAGTTGACATTAACTTTCGGTATAATAAAAAATGGTAGAGCTGTCAAAATATTTTAGTTGTATGTCCCCACTGATTTTATAATGTTACAAATTTTTAAAATTTTTAAAAGTGATTTTTTTAAGAAATCCATCGCAGCAGTTCCCGGTGGAACACCCTGTATAAAAACTATTTTGAATAAAATCATTAACGCAATATGATTTTTGTCAGAGTTAAACGCTTCACAACCCATCAGCTGAAGTGGTAAAACTTTTTAGTATTCATCCCGATACTCGAGAGCGAAAAAATCTTTTGATCCCTCCATCGCTTAAATAGATCTAATAAAGTGGTTAATACCAGCGGATATCCTTCAAAAAGGGCTCAAATTACCCTCTCTAAAGGTATTTTGGGCCCTCCCTACCTGGCTTAATACATTGTCGAAAAAACTGCTTACAATGGGAACAAATATGACGAAAAATATGATATTCGGGCTTTCTGTTCTTTTGTGTTCAGCTCATATTCGAATGCTTTTCTTATGTGAAATATTGTTGAGGTCTGGGTTTTTAATAAATGGGGATGTTTTAAAAACATATTTGGAATACAAATTCATATTTAATTCGTCCTAGAAATAATTTGTTTTTATACAGGGTGTCCAGTAATTCTACCGACAAACTTTAAGGTGATTCTACAATGAGAAATAAGAAAAAAATTTTAAATGAACATATGTCCCAAACGTCTTAGTTTCTAAACTACGGGTTGTCAAAAATATTAAAAAATATATTTTTTTATAATTACTTTTATACCAATTCGGATATTTAAAAAAAAAATTCAATTGAATAAAACAAAAACAAACGGCCTACTGGATTGAATCGACGCTTAACAGGATTTTTGTTAGCCAGTTAGCCAAACTACAAACCGGTCTGGGTAACTACAGACCGGTTTGTCAAACAACACCAGTCTGTCAAACAACAGACCAGTCTGTCAAACAACAGACCAGTCTGTCAAACAACAGACCAGTCTGTCAAACAACAGACCAGTCTGTCAAACAACAGACCAGTCTGTCAAACAACAGACCAGTCCGTCATACAACACCAGTCTGTCAAACAACAGACCAGTCTGTCAAACAACAGACCAGTCTGTCAAACAACAGACCAGTCTGTCAAACAACAGACCAGTCTGTCAAACAACAGACCAGTCTGTCAAACAACAGACCAGTCCGTCATACAACACCAGTCTGTCAAACAACAGACCAGTCTGTCAAACAACAGACCAGTCTGTCAAACAACAGACCAGTCTGTCAAACAACAGACCAGTCCGTCAAACAACAGACTAGTCCGTTAAACAACAGACCAGTCCGTCAAACAACAGACCACTCCGTCAAACAACAGACCAGTCTGTCAAACAACTGACCAGTCCGTCAAACAACATACCAGTCCGCAAACAACAGACCAGACTGTCAAACAACAGACCAGTCTGTGAAACAACAGACCAGTCTGTCAAACAACAGACCAGTCTGTCAAACAACAGACCAGTTCGTCAAACAACAGACTAGTCCGTTAAACAACAGACCAGTCCGTCAAACAACAGACCAGTCCGTCAAACAACAGACCACTCCGTCAAACAACAGACCAGTCTGTCAAACAACTGACCAGTCCGTCAAACAACAGACCAGTCCGCAAACAACAGACCACTCCGTCAAACAACTGACCAGTTTGTCAAACAACAGATCAGTCTGTCAAACACCAGACCAGTCTGCGAAACTACAGCCCTGTCTGCCAAACAGCAGATCGGTCTGTCAAACAACGGACCAGTTAATCAAACAACGGATCAGTCTGTCAAACAACAGAACAGTCTGTCAAACAACAGACCAATCTGTCAAACAACAGACTAGTCTGCGAAACTACAGACCAAGTATCAGAACGGTCTGCCAAACTCCTGATTGGTCTGCCAAACTACAGACGGTCAGCCGAACTGTTGATTGGTCTGCCAAAACAGCTGAACTGACCAGTCAGCCAAACTGTAGACAGGTCTGTAAAACTACGGAGCAGTCTGTCCCCTGTCCCCTGTATAACACCTAATCCTATTAAACTTATTGCAATACCCATATTAAATAATAATCTTGATGAAATCATCTTCACTGGACGAAAAGATAAATTGAAATCGGTCAAAAAAGAAAAAAGTTATTTAAGATTGAATTTTAACAAAATTTTCTTTGTCTGGTTTTTTTGTCAAGGAGTTTATATCGCATTTCCTACATGTTACACAGTCAGTGGCGGCGAGTACGTGGGTGCACGGGGGCAAATGCACCCAAAGAGGTGAAATTTATGGGTGCGGTGCACCCATATGAGGAAATGAAGATTTTAACATTTTTGTTCATTAAGACCCCCAATTTTAGGATTCATGAGGGTGGAGACCTTTTTTTTGCTTTACAACTTTTTAATTGGTGTAAGAAGATGATATTGCTACCAGTGTTTTGGTTTTAACTGCTAAATAAATTAAATACAAGAATGTGAAGGTGAGGACCTTTTTTTTTGCTCTTAAAAATGTTTGCCTTGCGTCGGCACCCATGTGAAAACTCAAAACTCGCCGCGCCTGTACACAGTATATTAGTTTTTCTTATTCTTGAAGTTAGGGAAAACTAAAAATAAGCGTATCTCACTTAATATTTTTAAATCTACCATCACAAATATTCTATTACAAACCAAATGTTAAACTTAATATTTAAACTCAACAAAAGGCCGAAGTAAAAACGTTAATGTCATAATAATTTTGTTCGAAACCATTTGGTGAGAAATGTTTCTCTATGCACGCTAACATGGAAGTTGGTTATAGATCTAGAGCGGTACTAGGCAACTAGAGTTTACTTGCTTAGCTGCAAATACAAGGTGATTCAGAAATCGATCACGAAACTTAAGGGGGCGATTCTACTTGACAAAATAAGGGTAGAGCTTCATATAAATTGTTTTTAAAATGTCATTCGTTTTCGAGATACAAGCCGTCAAGGTTCAATTTTTATTTTGTTTTTTTCGCCATATTGCATTTATTTCTTAACTAATCCAGTTGATATGTGGCACACAAATCGAGCTTTGCAGATTCTTAAATTTTAAGACAAAACTACTTTTTTAAATACCGCCAGAGGGCAGTTTACCTAAAACTTGAAATTTATTTACATCATAACTTTTTATTTTGACAGATAACGCAGAGCTGGGGTGCCATTTTATAGACAATTAAAAACTTAAAAAATAAGGTACTCTTTATTAAAGTCGATAAACCTCACCGTTTAGGCACCAATAGACATCAAAGTTTTCATCAATTTCAATCAAATTACCTACATACATACAGGGTGTCCAGTAACTCAACCGAAAAACTTACGGGGCGATTCTACAACAGAAAATAAGAAAAAAACTTCATTTAGACATATGTCCTAAACGTCTTAGTTTTACAACTACGGTGTGTTAAATATTAAAAAAAACTTTTTTATTATAATGTTGGATTACCTTTAATAGATATTCGGCGGTTTTTAATAGTTTTATAAACAAAACCGCCGGACGGCGGCATCTACCGATAAAAACCGCCGCGCCGGTAATATAAAATTTATTTAGATTTTCGGCGGTTTTCGTGTACGTAAATAAATAAAACCGCCGAACGACGGTTTTTTTCCCATAATTGAGCAAAGCCGCCGGCGGTTGTTTAGCCGGTGACATTATTTATTGGTGTCCGACTTTGTTTTGAACCATTTTGATCGCGAATCTTGAGAACAATTAATACATTTGAAATTTCTATTATAATATTTTCTCTTTATACGCTTCATCCAACTATTTAATATTTGTCTGATCAATACCTTAGATTGATGAGAAGATTAGTGCGATCTGAGTGGCTTTCCAGTGACGCAAATAGAGCGCTCCCGAGTAGCTCAGGAGCATTTCGTTCTACTTTATGGCGTTCCAGTGACGGAAAGTGTTATGCACCTGAGCTACTCCGTTTTTCTTTCCCCTTGCCCCTCATGCACCAACCCCTCTTTTGGTTTTTGTTCTTCAAACGTGTTTTTATGGTTAAGGGTTGATTTTTAAAAATATTTATTTAAAATGGAATTAGATATTAAAAGAGGTTATTATTATAAAGCCAAGAAAGGTTAAAAACAACGAAATTTTAAGATTTCTTAAAGTATCTCTCTTTCCTTGTCTAAGGATGCGTTCCAGTGACTAACTTTTAGAGCAGTTCAAGAGCTTCAAGCTCTGGAGCGTGACGCACAAAAATTTTCGTCACTGGAAAGCAACCCTGGTAGCTAGGACTTACCGAATTATTTTTTAGCTCTTAATACAATAAAACAGTTTACCATATTTTTTTATATAAGGTTTGTTCCAGCAGGCTGTCCAAAATGTTAGCAACCGTTCGGATTCTGCGCACGTCAAATTTGTCGTTCCACCAGTGCCATGTTTCTAACATTATACAATTGTTTGGTGTTCCAGCAGTAGTTTTAAGATGTTGGAAATATGTTGGAAACTGTTTGAAAAGTTTGCAAACTTTCTTCAAACATTACTGACAATTTTTAACATAACCTTTCTTGTATTGACGTATAAGCAGTATGCACGCCTTGTTTATTTTTCGTTCCAGCAGAAAACTGTTGCCAACATTGCTGATTAATGTTTGTAACAATTTCTGCGTTTTACGATTGTTGCTAACATGTTTTCAACATTCTGCTGGAACAAACCTATAGTCTCTTTAAACTGATGTAATAAATGCCATCCATGCACTGCTTCTAAAGAAGCTATCTGACATCGGCATACCTATCTGATCGTCGACAGCGCGTCGTTGTGGGTGGATTGACATCTCGTGAGGTGGAGGTAACTTCTGGTGTCCCTCAAGGCTTCCACATCGGACCAATTTTATTTTTACTATTTATTAACGACGTGGTGTCCTGTTTTAATTACTCTAATGTTTTGTTGTATGCAGACGATATAAAATTTTACAGTGTCGTCGACTCGAATAATGATCACATTCAGCAAGAGCTTGACGTCTTTTCAAACTGGTGTAGCGCAAATTACTTATCCCTAAATATTCAAAAATGTAAAGTAATTCGGTTTTCAAAGAGCAATACATTAACACAGAGACAATACTCAATGGGTGGCCATAACCTTGATTGTGTACAATCCATTGTTGATTTGGGAGTCACTTTTGACAGCACTCTCTCTTTCAATTTACATATTGAGCAAATGGTATTAAGGGCATTTCGACTTCTTGGATTTGTCAAGCGACACACTAAGCATATCAGCGACACCAAAGCCATAACATGCCTGTACAACAGCCTAATTAGAAGTGTCTTGGAATATTGCTCTGTTGTCTGGTGTCCTTTTTATAGGTTTAACATTGACAAGATTGAGAGGGTGCAGAACAAGTTTGCCAAGTACCTTTTATTTAAACATCGCTTTCCATATGAAGATCTGTCTCATCAAACCAGACGTTTGCTTTGTGGTCTGAAAACCTTAGAACATCGTAGGTGGGATGCTATGGTTCTCTTCTTGTTTAAGATCTTAAATGGATCTGTGGATTGTGCAGCACTGACAGAGTCAGTTTTCTTTCATGCTCCTCTGAGAAACACAAGACAGAACCTTCTATTCTTTGAAGTGCCACACCGAACAAACTATGGTCGCAGTGCCTTCGTCGATCGTATCTTGAGGAACTACAACCAACATTACTTAAACATCGATCTGTTTTGTACAAGCCTAAGTTCCTTAAAGAGACAATTGCAGCTCCGCGTTTTGTAATACAGTGTCACGTCCGTTTTTCCCACATTTCTAAATATTGATTTGTATAATATGTATATTTGTGTCCTTTTTATTGTATGACACATAGTATTTTTAATTTAATTTAGTCTGTAAGTTTCGTTGTACCATTTAGATTGTTTCTGTGGAGTACATGATGTCATAAATAAATAAAAAATAAAATAAATAAAATATGATTACGTGGTAGCGTTCTTCTAAAACGCACTAAAAGATTTTATAGCATAGTAAAACCATGCATTTATATTTCCAGGTATATTAGCGGTTTTTTCCTAGATTTACTGTAAAATGACACTAGGGATATTTAACATTCTTCTATAATGCCTAAATGATGCATGATGCTATTAACCTACGGAAATTTGTACACCATATAAGAAGCTTAAAAATTGTACATTTCCTATTTCTGGTTATACCCAGGAACTGTGTGAAATGCCCAGGTGTTGCTAAGTAGTACTTACATCATTATAGACAAAACATAATATGAAAGGGAAGAACAATTTTAAAAATTAATTCTTTGGAAATTTACATGGTTTCCGGGAACTTATGGAAAAGTCTTGGAAAATAAAAACACTTGAAATAGTAATTTATGTATAGAAGGAACAGTTTAAAAATCTAAATTCGGTGCTCTTTGATAAGAAAAAAAATCACAAAAAGTGTAAATCAAATAAATCGGCATGCTTGTCTTCGCGGCCGCCTTTGCTATATTTCTTTTATGATATGCCGGTTGATTGATGCAGCTGGTCATCGCACTATAGAAATTAATTTTTTGGTCAAAATTCTGAAACTTACCAATCTAACTTAAAATAAGGTGCTTTTTACTGGAAAAATATTATAAATTATTACAAATGCTTTTGGGAACCTAAAACTTATTATATGATATTATAAATTTACACCCCCTTAACATTATTATTTTTTATTGTACAAAATAAACTAAAATGTCAGCTTGTTTGGTTAATTCGGTAGTATTCTAATCAGTAATACGATGATTATTATCTCATATGATATACAGGGTAGGACAATAGGTATGATTTTTTAAATGGAATACCTAGAATATTATATCACTATCAAAAAATCTTTTAAAATGCTTTAAAAAATACTACATTTGATGTGTCTATCTCAATTAGTTTCGGAAAAATGACCATCCAATTGTGAAAAATAATTTTAAATTATTCTTAGAAGCGTAATAGAGATACATCTTCCCAACTTGTTTTTTTTAACGTATAAAATAAATAAAAAACATTGTTTTGTTGGGTAGATTCTGTAGAATCCATATCTTTCATCAGAATGCTTTTATCTTTTAGGATATACAGTGTAGGACAAAACATATTAAATTTTAAAATGGAAAACCTTGTAAATTATAAAAATATCTGGTATCTGTCCTTACACTCAGAAGTAGCAAAAAGTAGGAAGGCAATTGTAAGTACAAAAACTGATAAAGAAAAAGGTAAAAAATTCTTTGACAAAAGTAGCGAGACTTCGCGAGACTGCATCAGAAACACAACAATAGCTCTTATTATTTAAACTCTTTTACTTTTTTTAGTAAACAAGGCTAATAATAAACTAAGTAGATTAAATGCTGTATTTTTGTGTTTACTTAAAATACATTTTCAAGTTTCTTATTACCCCAATAGAAGTCGTCATATCCTTTTATAATTTTGCGTACATGTAGTTTGGAGTATCTACTTTGAAATACACAGCATGAGCCATTAAAATTTCAAAGTTGCTTTTTGGCCAAAATAATGGATTTCTATCCCATAGTATATCGGCGCGTCGCTGTAAAGGATAGCGGCGCCTTTGTATAAAATAGTCCGATTGCAGGCGGCCTTTTTATGTTTTTTGTATTATTTTCAAAGGGTACCGAATTTGCGCTTTTAAAATGTTCTTAGTATAAAGATGGGTCCAAATTTAATTTATTCTGAAAGCGATGCCGCCAAGTACACAAAAAATGATAAAGTAAACAAACCCTTTTGTGAACAATGATTTATTGTAGCAATAAATATTTAACTCGACGAGTTTCTAGTACCACGCCACGTGCCTCCGGTTTTATAGTAGGCAGAGGCGAAATAAGAGAATGTTTTGTAAGTAGATGATTACATGGAAACGGCTTATTTGACGACAATTTACAAAGACAGCTTTTTTGTAGGGAACTAGCTATGATTCCCGGCTTCGCTCGGGAGTTTATATGAGACCCAAATAACCGTTGTTCTGAATGAAGTTCAACTACTCGACAACAGATGGCGCCACTACACATATTTTACATTTTTGCCACCCACAACCACCCACTTCCACCCACCCCGACCAAACTCCCTTACTCACAATGGGAGACCAAGGGGTATTTGTAACCCCGACAGGAAGTGGATCGGAGTTGCGGATGATAGCGAAAATCGTGGACACAATCTTGTACATTAGCATTTTATATAATATATTAGATATATTTAGATTTAATTTTCTTTAAGAATCTGTGTCGGCAAAATTTTTTAGATCAACAATTTAGGAGCTTTAGAATAAAAAAAAAAAAAAAATATTGTTCTCAAAAAATATTAATCGCGAACCTGTTAATTTTAGGGGCTCAAACCTTCACGATTTTTTTTGTCACCTAGAATTCTCTACTGTATACTAAATTATTAACTAGAAACAATATATTTGGTAGATATAATAATAAAACAAACAATACCACATCCTTTAACTCGTTTTTTATAACAATTTTATTCTAAACTCCATAAATACCAACAAAATAAATAATTTCGTATAATTTTCGCTAATACCATATTATTAGAGACAATATAATGAGAGGGCCCGGTAAACTTTTTTTTCGGTCGACAAAACACCAGTTAACTTCTCGAAATTAGTTTTTTCTAAGTAATATTTAATAGGGGGTTTCACGAGTTGATAATCACAATGGGTAAGACGACGAAACATACGGCCCATGAAATTATCGAAAAGGAAAACCACAAGAATTGTTTTATTGAAAAAAATTATATGATATTAGGGTGGGTACGCGAGGGTCAGCCACGAGACAGGTACCATCTGGTTGTGTTCTTGAACAAGGGTTAAAAAAAGAAAGTAAGATTAATTAGGTTTAAAGTATAATATGTAAAAAGTCGGGGCAAAGAAAGATGGCCATAGAAATCATTACGAATCATTAAGAAATTACTACAATCAAACAATTTCTGAAGCCAAAGACTCCTTCGACAATCGTATTAAAAACAAAGTTCTTTCTTGCTCACATGGCAGCAAATCTTTCTGGTCCTTTGCGAAAAACATAATTAGGAATTTTTGTATCAGGTTTTTCCCACCGCTAACTTTGAAAGATGAAATTATTTCTACCGCTAAAGGAAAGGCAAAACTATTTGGTAAACAATTTGCTGCCAATTCAACCCTTGACCCTCCCGTAAATCATCCAATTCCAGAGGTTACCCTAGTTCCTCATAAAATGTCCGATATTATTTTTAAGGTAAAACACATTAAGCGTATCCTTTCTTTTCTTAACACCAAGAAATCGTCTCGGCTGGATGGCGTACCAGCAATCGTTTTAAAAAAATGTGCTCAGAACTTGCACCAATCTTAACTCGGCTCTTTCGAATTTCTTACGACACAGGTATCTTTCCGAAGAGCTGGAAAGTTGCACGTGTTCAACCTGTTCCCAAGAAAGTATCTAAATCTATTTCATCTAACTATAGACCAATTTCAATTCTCTCAGTTCTTTGTAAAGTAATGAAAAAATTAATTAATTCACAAATTCTTAAGTACTTAGAAAAACACAAAATTTTGCATGACAGGCAGTATGGATTTCGCGACAAAAGATCTACAGCAAATCTTCTTTCCTTCGTATCACACTGTTGGAATAAGTCTCTTGAGTTTCTAGGTGAGTCCCAGATCGTTGCTCTTGATATATCCAAAGCTTTTGACCAGGTCTGGCATGCCGCACTTCTTAATAAACTTCCTCCTAGTCCTATGGTCTTTCAACTAAACTCTGTACTTGGCTCTCTAGTTATCTATCTGATCGACGTATATCAGTTATTATGGACGGCCATTCTTCAAGCTTTCACCAAGTAAATGCTGGAGTCCCTCAGGGCTCAGTTCTGGCACCAACATTGTTTCTTCTTCACATCAACGACCTTCTCTCGTCCACAACTAATTCTATTCATAGTTTCGCCGACGATAGTACCCTTTACTCCAGTTTTCAGGTTCCTAAACCCATCACTAAACCTGACTTGGAAAACAAACGCAGAGCGATGCAGATATCTCTTTCGCAGGATCTTAATTTAATATTGGATTGGGGCGCCAAAAATCTCGTCCATTTTAATGCATCCAAAACACAATCATGTTCCTTGTCGCGAAAAGAGTCATCAAATACTCATCCTCTACTTATGAGCGGCCAAGTTTTACAGAGCAAAGACACCTTAAATCTTGTGGGCGTCACATTTGAAAGTAACCTTAACTGGCATAACCACATTGTATCTATAGCCACGGAAGCTTCAAAAAGCTTGGATTTCTCTTTCGAGCCAAAAATATTTTTCCCCTTCTAATTTATACACTTTATATGTGTCCCAAATCCGACCTCCCTTGGAATATTGTTCCCATATCTGGGGCATGGCGTCCCCCACAACTCCAGGACGAATGTAATTTGTTGGTACTACCTATTGCGACATTTTTAAGAAATACGTACTGGGTTAGATTTATTATTTTTAAATTCTTTCTGCTCTTAAATTTGCTGTTTTTTTTTTCTAGGTTAAAAAAAAAAATTTGACCACAAGTTACCAGTTTACGTGTAACAAAAGCCAGGTTTACCAGTGTTATTACCATGGCTAAAACCGTGTAATTTACGGTAATTCGCCTAAATTCAATATTAATAAACAATGAAGTAATATATCAAAACTTTCAACTTATTTTCAGTTTTAAGCAGCTTGCACAAACTCGCCCAAAATCCGGTATACCCAAGCCGCTAATTAATTTCTTACCAAAATCGTGAATAATTTTTTTCACTCGATTAATTTTTGATTTGTAGAAATAAAGATGACTTTCTCTTTTAAGGTTAACCTTGTTTGTTACTTAAAAAATTGAATTACTGACAGATGCGAGTAGCTCCAAAGGTTATAATTACTTTTTATTTCAATCACTTGTGATGTTGATTGAGCGATTTAAGTGTTGAATAGCGGCAATACTAGAGTTATAAAATCATTTCAAGGATATAAGTTGTAATAAATAATAGAAAAGGTAAATAAGTAGGTAAAAGGTTAGCCTTTTATTTCCTTTTAGTTTGTGGTAATTAAATCAATACGCAACAGTAGTAGATTTCCACACGCCCAGTTCTGTAGTTTTTCTTCCAAAATCAGCTTAAAATGTTGTAGAAGGTTTTAAATTGTAAAATCTCCAATATAACCACATTTTATATACAGGGTGATTCAAAAATCGATCACGAGACTTAAGGGGGTGATTCTACTTGACAAAATAAGGGTAGAGCTTCATATATATTTTTTTTTAAATGTCATTCGATTTCGAGTTACAAGCCGTCAAAGTTAAATTTTTATTTTGATTTTTTCGCCATATTGCATTTATTTTTTAACAAATCCAGTTGATATTTGGCACACAAATCGAGCTTTGCAGATTCTAAAATTTTAAAGCAAAAGTACTTTTTTAAATACCGCCAGAGGGCACTTTACCCAAAACTTAAAATTTATTTACATCATAACTTTTTTATTTTGACAGTTATCGCAAAGCTGGGGGCACCATTCTATAGACAATCAAAACCTTAAAAATAAGGTACTCTTTATTAAAATCGATAAATCTCACCGTTTAGGCACAAATACACATCAAAGTTTTCATCAATTTCAATCACATTACACCTACAAACATACAGGGTGTCCAGTAACTCAACCGACAAACTTAACCAAACGATTCTACAAAAAAAAAAAAAAAACTTTATATTAACATATGTCCTAAACGTCTTAGTTTTTGAACTACGGGGTGTTAAAAATAAAAAAAACATTGATGTCTATTGGTGCCTAAACGGTGAGGTTTATCGACTTTAATAAAGAGTACCTTATTTTTTAGGTTTTTGATTGTTGAAAAGTTAAAATGGCAAGTATCAGCAACAAATTGAGCATTTCCCAAAACCCCCAAGTAGTAAATATTGTAAGTTTTGATGAAACCTGTTCTAAAATATGAGACAGTTTTCATACATTACGACAATCTTTTATATCATATCCAAATATTGAACAACCACACAATTCAAAGAGCATTATGACGCAAACTAAGCAAAACAAATTTAAAAAAATAATAATAAAAAACCTTTTCGGTATTTGAATCCCTAGATTTTGAAAATACTTCTGGAATTCATAAAAGTTAATTCTGTAGTTTATGGCATAACAGAAAACAAGCCTTTTAACAAAATTTTGATTTTTTTGTCCCCCCTGTATAAAAGGTAATCATAAGGACCGCACTGATATTTTTGTTTTGTAGTTTTTGAGAAAATTAGGTTTAAAATTTTACCTAAAAATTAAATTATTCTGTTCGAATGTCCAGCAGTTTATTTACTTAAAATCACTAATTCTCTCAGATGGTTTTTGGAGATGTGTATGAGGACGCATTGCCTTGGACCCTAAAGATTTATAATAATTATATTAATAAAACTAGAAAGTGTTTTCTACAATTTTATAATTTCTCTTTCTTTTTTTCAGTTATATCGTGCTTCTAGCAGCATCCAGAGTTTCTCTTATTTATAAGGGTAAGTTTTGAATTACCCTGTATACCTACCTATTAATTTTAGTTACATACATGTGTATCGCACACTTAGCAACAAGTAGAGCGACCCGGGTTATAAGTGGCCGGCCCGGCACCCAGATTTATATCCGCTTAATTGCGTTATGTAAGGTGCTACACTCGGCGTTGGAAACATCTGTCAATAGCGACGTGTTTGCCTGACAAACAAGGCTGTAGATTGAGGAAAAATCGTTTTTAATTGTAGTAATTCAAAAGGAGGCCGCCGAAATGAATATTCACGACTTGTTTGGTATTAATTAATAAAAAAACGCCAATTTATTTCATGTACGGAAACTAACGTGAATTTTTTTGTTTATTAAAAAGATAACGCAACAAAATTTCAGCTGTTACAAAAAAACTTGAAATACTGGGCGTTTACTTTTTATTGGTACTTAGAGGAGCCACAGATTGGTTAGTTCTGGTTAGTACGTACGTACAAGGGGTACATTTATATTTTGCCACCTACTTTTAACTATAAACCAAGAAGAATAGAAAAAAATTCTGTATAAAAGTTTCTTACTCTTTTCATCTATTATCTTTGAAGAGTTTCTTTATGAGAAGGGGTTTAGACATAAGCAAGACCGGGGATAGATTTTGTCGG
The DNA here is from genome assembly GCA_014170235.1 of Listronotus bonariensis. Classification (NCBI taxonomy): domain Eukaryota; kingdom Metazoa; phylum Arthropoda; class Insecta; order Coleoptera; family Curculionidae; genus Listronotus; species Listronotus bonariensis. Next base: position 19,877 of record JACEGR010001650.1, on the reverse strand, counting down.
GTACGTGAGGTGTGAGAATTACGATTTCGGTTGGCAGTTCTGTTCAAAGTTGGTAGCATTATCAGCTGATGACAGAGTCGTGCCTTGTCGAAGCTTTGTTTGGTAAAAACTGTGGAAATTTGCCAGTTACATTTTGGTTGTATATTTTGCAAGGATTTCCAGTTGTTAATGTTTTTGGTTAGTTTAGAGACTTCACATATTATTGGTTCGGACTCGTTTTATTTTAGAGATTTTGATAGTGTTTAGTCGAATAGTTTTCAGTCATTCGTGTTTTTATATACATATGATACTGATGAGTGTTCGCTAATTAATGGTACACAGAAAAACCACAGATTTCTTATGCGAAAATACCCATTTAGGATTTAAACAAACATACCTATATCCAAAAGTTAATGATAAGGAAGATACGGGGTGTTAAAGGGATATAAATATTTTTTATTCATGCATTTCGATAATTTCTGATATGTTTTAAACATTTTAATAAAACTCGGTATCCAGGAGTTTTTAGCTATCAGCTATTTATATCTGAGCAGTTGTAATTATAGCTAATACGATGTTATTGAAGGTACATACTTTCGGGTGCACTGAACAACTAAAACGTGAATACCTTAAAAACGGTTGTCAAGACCGATTCTTACTAAGTATACCTTTTTTGTGCAGAAAGCATAGAGAAGCTTACTAGTTTACATACATACAGAGTAGTAACAAAAAATTGGGTAGTTTTAGAGAATTTTAAATAGTGTACCCATCGCCCTCTAGTCTACACACAAAAATTAATATTCGATCTGAAAAGCTAATGTTTAAAAACCCCGAGATACCGTTTTATTAAGATATTTAAAAGGGGGAACAATTATCGAAATAAATTTACTTTTTCTTTTTACTATGACACCCCCGTATCTTTCCTTATTATAAACTTTTGGATATTAGGTATGTTTGGTTAAATCTTAATATTTTGGCATAAGGAATCTGTGGTTTTTCTGTGTACCATTCATTAGCGGACACCTTGTATACAAAGTTTTTAAAATGGTTTTTGACTTACGGAACCATGGAAAATGTTTTGCTCTGCCAGGTACCTCATCGTCCTGTCGTCGCTTTGATAATTTTTAATTTTCAATATTTAAACCACATTTATGTTTTTGTTTTAGGTTATGCCTATTAAAATAATCCAATAAATTTTGTTTACAACATACAGTTCTTTTGTTTTCTCCTTAATTCTACGCCACTGATCTGCCTAAAATCAAACATGGCCGAAAATGGCCCGACTTGACGTCACAGCCGCGCTAGCCAATATGGCGAATGTCGTGACCTTATCTCATCAATCGACTTTGCAACTATGTATGTATCTCATTGAGTTTTACAACAATTTATCCAAAGTTTAAAACAAAATACGAGCAATAAAAACTAACTGGGCGAACGCAATAAAAATAAACTTTCGGAGATCCCAGAAATAATAACAACATGACAGAAATAAAAATGTTTCAATAATAGTTTTCGTAGTTCCGTAGATTTAGGTCGAGCGACCGATTCACAAAATTACTTTCAAAACAAATATTTGTGGAGTTTTTGTGTTGTTTTATACATTTCCCGAGGAAATGGAGGAAAACTATTATTAGTTTAGACGGACACGATGGTAGACTGTATTATTTTTAAATGGCGCACGGGGTAATGATCATTACGGTGAGGATTGTTAATTTTCTTTCTTGCAAATGGAGATAATGGGCTCTAATGGTAATGGAAGAGCTTCCTTCAAAAGTGGTTGAATTCTATGGATAAAGGTTTTCTCTTCTTATCTTTTGTTTTATGCAACGTTGAAACTTTTTGCGTAGCAGCAAACATGATTGATTACGATTTTAAAAGCTTGTTGTAATAATTGATGTATTTTTTATTAACACGCGTTTATTAGCTTGGGTTGTATGTATGTATGTATGTAACGGAATCTTTAAGCTTAATTTTCACCAACTTCCAGCGATTCAATTTCTTTGAACACGTAGCAAGGACCCATGACAATGCAATAATCTGCAAACAGTATCCCGTTATCCAGATTAGGATCGCCAGGATAAATAAATTCCTTTATATATTTTCTGTAGGAGAGTAACAGAGAAAGAGCTAGTGCGCGATCTGCGCATGCATTTCGTTTGTTCTTTTATCCCTAGAGTTTCTAGACTGTGGAACCTGCTGCCAGCGGAGGTCTTTCCTTCCCCCCAAATCTTCAAGTTTTTAAGTCCCGTGTTAACAAACTTCCTCTTACCCTGCTTAAGACACCCACGGTACGTTAGTATTTAGGCTTTTAGCCTTCGTGGATTGTCCAAAGATAAAAAAATGCGTGCAGTTTCGGACGTACCCTCAGCATAAGGCTGACAGAAACTTGTTCGGAGTAGTTGCGTTCTGAAACCCCATGCAACAGTGAAGCTTTAAATGAAATGATTAGATTACGAAATAGTTCGTGAAACATTTCAATATCACATGTCCGCGGAAAACTAATTGATATATCGAACTAAAAAATGAAAATAAATAATAGTTTCAAAAACTAAAAAAACACGCTTTTATATGCAACCGAACTAAAAATTAGAAAATAATTTTTCATTACAAAGAGTTTGTATTACAGTAATAAAAGGTCAAACAATGAATCATAATAATATACCTCAAAATAGCGATTCTCACGTGGTATCGTTCATGGAGGATGTAGAAGACGTTCTGGTGCCCCGAGGAAGATAGAAAACTTACAGCTCAATTTAAGAAGGCATCTTTTTTGGAACTAGGCGTTGTGAGTGAAGATTCCTATAACCTGATGTTTCCTGTTTGGCGGCTGCACGAGATGTTATCCAATGGCGGAAAATGCAGGCGGGGAGGGGGGTCAGAACTGAAAGAAACCGTTTATGCGCGATACCAGTAGCAGTTCCAGGGAAGATGGCTGAAATTCATGCCACTTCATAAGTTCGAGATTAAATAAATGGTGAAAGAATCCGGAATTTTTGGGAGCTACAGAGCTCTACTATCCAGATTTTTCCCCGAATGTGCTGGTAAATCGGACCGAAAAGGACTAGAGCCAAGAATAAATAACCAACCCACCATGTTTATCACATTTTTATTTAAAGGAGGGTTTCGTTGCAGAACAGTGTTATCAGTATGAAAATTTTTTTTTGCTTCTTTTATGTGTTAAGCCCCCTCTGTTACACCAACCACCTGATGCCACTGAAGAAATGACGTCTTCTTAAAATCACCCAAGGAATTACAACCCCGGAGATCTTATTCTGAAACATACATATAATGTACTCAGGGCTCAGTTCTGGCACCAACATTGTTTCTTCTTCAAATCAACGACCTTCTCTCGTCCACAACTAATTCCATTCATAGTTTCGCTGACGATAGTACCCTTCACTCCAGATTTCAGGTTCCTAAACCCATTACTAAAAGCTGATTTGGGAAACAAACGCAGAGCGATGCAGATATCTCTTTCGCAGGATCTTAATTTAATATTGGATTGGGACGCCAAAAATCTCGTCCATTTTAATGCATCCAAAACACAATCATGTTCCTTGTCGCGAAAAGAGTCATTAAATACTCATCCTCTACTTATGAGGCGGCCAAGTTTTACAGAGCAAAGACACCTTCAATCTTGTGGGCGTCACATTTATAAGTAACCTTAACTGACATAAACACATTGTATCTATAGCCACGGCAGCTTCAAAAAGCTTGGATTTCTCTTTCGAGCCAAAAGTATTCTTCCCCTTCTAATGTATACACTTTATATGTGTCCCAAATCCGACCTCCCTTGGAATATTGTTCTCATATCTAGGGCATGGCGTCCCCCACAACCCGCAGCATTCTTGATTTCATTCAAAGAAGAGCTATTCGTTTTATTATCTTTCACTTACAGAAAGGCTTCCCTCTCTTGCTCATCGTCGGGCTGTGGGGGATTTATCGCTTTTTTATAGGTACTTCCATGGCTTCTGCTCTGAAGAATTGTCCAGTATAGTTCCTCCACTCACGGTTTCCAATAGGAAACCCGTGGTGCTGGGCGTATAAATCCCTATACGGTACATCTGGACAGGCCCCGAACTTCTTTCGTTTTTTTGAGTTTTTTTATACCGCGATGCCGTTATAAAAGAAAACAATAAATTGCTATTTTATTTAAAAATAAACAAATAGTACGTAGCAAGTAGGTCCTCTTCGGCATTTACTTCTTCACAATATCATTTCCCTAAAATAATAAAATCACGTAGCATCCGCCAAATGGCTAATATAAAAACTGCACATACGATAAAAATAAAAACGAAATACCTGCCGTTCATAAAAATGAACCTAAAAACTGGAAACCATTAAAAAGTATGCAAGAGATGGTCCCGAAACGACTTGAGAGATGTTATCTGGTCTTATAAACGAGACATACCGTCCTCTGGTGGAGTTACGAAACGTTTTCGCAGTGAAAACGGTAAATTTTAAGGAGTATTTGTAGTAAAACGATAAATTAGACCTTTTTCGCTTTTTAACACGCTTTTATTAACTTGGGTTGTAACTATCATCATCTATCACATCTGGCTGCCTATGTAACGGAATCTTTGAGCCTAATTTTAACCAACTTCCAGCTATTCGATTTCTTTGAAACTTTGCACACGTATTAAGGACCCATGACAATGCAATAATCTGCAAACAGTATCCCGTTATCTTTTTTTGGATCGCCAGGAAAAAAATTCCATTATATTATAAAAACAACACCTAGGATGCCATCTGTTGGCAACATTTCAAACTTTGCTATTAAATGAAGAAGAAATTTTTTAGTGGGTTGCAATATATTGGCAACGGTCCAAACATTGCCTGGATTGCCATCTGTTGGCAAAATTTCAAACTTTGCTACTTAATGAAGAAGAAATTTTTAGTGAGTTGCAATCTGTTGGAAAAATTTTAAAGTTTGCCACTACTTGTTTCTTTAAATAAATATTTTCTGCCATTTTGTCAAGAGTAGCAAGATAACGAACTAAAATGAAAAATAATTAATAGTTTAAAAAACTAAAAACACGCTTTTATATGCAACCGAACTAAAAATTAGAAAATAATTTTTCATTAAAAAAATATTGTCATTTCATAGTAAAAAGCGTGGGGTGATTAAATATATTAAATGTTATAATTATTGATATTTGCAAATATCTATGATGGAAAAGTTATGAAAAAATAGTAAAATGCACCCCACGCTTTTTTACTATGAAGTGACAATATTTTTTTAATGAAAAATTATTTTCTAATTTTTAGTTCGGTTGCATATAAAGCGTGTTTTTAGTTTTTTAAACTATTAATTATTAAACACGCTTCTATTAGTTTGTATAGTTTTCGTCCAAATAAGCTCCGTCGGCATGATTTACCTATAAAACACTCCTTAAAAAGTTAATTACCTGCAATAAAACGATAAACGGTAGTCGGGAGAGAAAGGTCCTATTATACCTTCACAATACGACCGTGCCCTCCCGACTACCGTTAATTATTTTATTGCATGCAATCGTCTTTTTAGGGGTTATTTTTATTAGTAGATCATGCCGACGGAGCTTATTTGGGCAAAAAACTATATGCACGTATAGGAAGGAACAGTTTAAAAATGGAAATTCGGTGCTCTTTGATAAGAGAAAAAAATCACAAAAAGTTTAAAGCAAATAAATCGGCATGCTTGACTTCGCGGCCGCCTTTGCTATATTTCTTTTATGATATGCCGGTTGATGCAGCTGGTCATCGCACTATGGGATAGAAATTAATTTTTTTGGTCAAAATTCTGAAACTTACCAATCAAACTTAAAATGGGGTGCTTTTTACTGGAAAAATATTATAAATTATTACAAATGCTTTTTAGAAACCTAAAACTTATTATATGTTATTATAAATTTACACCCCCTTAAAACATTATTATTTTTTATTCTACAAAATAAACTAAAATGTCAGCTTGTTTGGTTAATTCGGTAGTATTCTAATCAGTAATCCGATGATTATTATCTCATATGATATACAGGGTACGACAATAGGTATGATTTTTTTAAATGGAATACCCTGAATATTATATCACCACCAAAAAATACTACATTTGATGTGTCTATCTCAATTAGTTTCGGAAATATGACCATCCAAATCTGAAAAATAATTTTAAATTATTCTTAGAAGCGTAATAGAGATACATCTTCCCAACTTTTTTATTTTTTAACGTATAAAATAAATAAAAACACTGTTTTGTTGGGTAGATTCTGTAGAATCCATATCTTTCATCAGAATGCTTTTATCTTTTAGGATATACAGTGTAGGACAAAACATATTAAATTTTAAAATGGAAAACCTTGTAAATTATAAAAATCTTGTATCTGTCCTTACATTCAGAAGTAGCAAAAAGTAGAAAGGCAATTGTAAGTACAAAAACTGATAAAGAAAAAGGTTAAAAAATCTTTGGAAACAGTAGCGAGACTTCGCGAGACTGCATAGGAATCACAACAATAGCTTTTATTATTTAAACTCTTTTACTTTTTTAGTAAACAAGGCTGATAATAAACTAAGTAGATTAAATGTTGTATATTTATGTTTACTTAAAATACATTTTCAAGTTTCTTATTACCCCAATAGAAGTCGTCATATCCTTTTATAATTTTGCGTACATGTAGTTTGGAGTACCTACTTTGAAATACACAGCATGAGCCATTAAAATTTCAAAGTTGCTTTTTGGCCAAAATAATGGATTTCTATCCCATAGTGTATCGGCGCGTCGCTGTAAAGGATAGCGGCGCCTTTGTATAAAATAGTCCGATTGCAAGCGGCCTTTTTTATGTTTTTTGTATTATTTTCAAAGGGTACCGAATTTGCGCTTTTAAAATGTTCTTACTATACGTATATTAGACTGAGCTAAAAAAAATTGTTTTTTTTTTTAATATATCGATAATATCCCCTACCTGCAAGGTTATAAGGTGCCACCCTGTACAGTACTAAACCATGAACAAGAATTTCCCAAAAAAACTAAAATATGTATTAATTTTAATAGTTACGAGGTAAATATATTTTACGACTCATTTTCTTTATCAGTTTCTTCAGAAATGAAGCGCCGAAGTATTCCTTTCATAACAGTTTTATAGGTTTTCAGATAATTAATTTCGAGAGACCGCCGTTAGAGTGTCATATTTATTTAACTATTAATTTTATCGACCAAGTCGAAGATAATAATTGAGAAAAAGTTAACTAAAGGCTCTTTAAAATAATAGAAAATTAATTAGTTAAAGGATAGTTATGAATAATTATTTTATGATGTATGTGAGACTGATTTTGCCTCGGGGGCATTAAGAGACAATGAAGACGTGTGCTTGTACAAGAAGATCGGACAAGGAATGAACAAGGTTTTATTTATGGGCAGAGTTTCTTTATAAGAAGGGGTTTAGACATAAGCAAGACCGGTGATAGCTTTTGTCAGGTACGTGAGGGTGTGAGAATTACGATTTCGGTTGGCAGTTCTGTTCAAAGTTGGTAGCATTATCAGCTGATGACAGAGTCGTGCCTTGTCGAAGCTTTGTTTGGTAAAAACTGTGGAAATTTGCCATTTTCATTTTGGTTGTATACTTTGCAAGGATTTCCAGTTGTTAATGTTTTTGGTTAGTTTAGAGACTTCACATATTATTGGTTCGGACTCGTTTTATTTTAGAGATTTTGATAGTGTTTAGTCGAATAGTTTTCAGTCATTCGTGTTTTTATATACATATGATACTGATGAGTGTTCGCTAATTAATGGTACACAGAAAAACCACAGATTTCTTATGCGAAAATACCCATTTAGGATTTAAACAAACATACCTATATCCAAAAGTTAATGATAAGGAAGATACGGTGTGTTAAAGGGATATAAATATTTTTTATTCATGTATGTCAAAAATTTCTCATATGTTTTAAACATTTTAATAAAACTCGGTATCCAGGAGTTTTTAGCTATCAGCTATTTATATCTAAGCAGTTGTACTTAATTATAGCTAATACGATGTTATTGAAGGTACATACTTTCGGGTGCACTGAACAACTAAAACGTGAATACCTTAAAAACGGTTGTTATGACCGATTCTTACTAAGTATACCTTTTTGTGCAGAAAGCATAGAGAAACTTGCTAGTTTACATACATACAGAGTAGTAACAAAAAATTGGGTAGTTACGGGTTTATTGTATTAGTAGAACAACCGTTTACACAACAGTTTTTAATTATTATTAAGTTGTATTGTATTGTATTCTTTTACTTTAAATAAAAAACATTTGGAATTACATCTTTCAACAAATATCACTTCCAAAAACAATGCAAAATGAAATGCGCAAATTCTAGACGCCACTGGATTGATCATCAGCTTTGATTTTACCCAGTCTTGCCGACTCTTCTCCGTGGAGTGCCCTTCTTTGCGTCCCCGACCTCGAACTGCCTAAAAGTTGAGGATATGTCGCAACCTTATAAATATAAACTAACCTTGACCATTACCTACATTGAAATGTTTTACTAAGAATTATATAGGGTGTCCAGAAATTAATGTAGTAGTAAATATTAGTTACTAGACACTCTGTATAATTTTTAGTGAAAAATTTTAATGTAGGTGATTGATAGGTACACTTAGTTTTTCAGCAATCTAACATAATATACATAGTCAAGAGTAACTAACGTAGGATATATATTAAAATTTTGTTTTTGTCATGATTTTTACTCCTACAATCCAAAAATGAACTAAGATACAGGTTGTTTCATTAAAAATAAAACACAAGTCTAATATAAATCTTTTTTCTGGAGCACCCTGTACAATTTCACCATCGGAGACGCAGCTGACGTTCACAACGATTCATGTACAACCCTCTTGAAGCAGTTTACGAGTTATGGACTGAGAGAAAATAACTGTCAAAATTTTGCATCTGGCTTACGGTCTATAAGCTTCTAAACGCAAAATTTTCTCTGTTCTCTCATTTACTACGTTTATATCGAATAGTTCAATCTGGCTTGAAAACAAAGCGGCTTTAAAGCGATTTCCAAGTCTACGTGTTTATTTCGGTGGCTTAAAAGTCGATTGAAAATTGAGGTCAAGCACATTTCAAGCCATCGTCGTACGCATGCGGCAGTTTTGCATCCCACTTCACAGTAGACATCAAATGAAAAACAAACCTCACTTTTTAATTTGTCCCGTTTTGTGTGCTGTTGTTGGTGTAAGCGTGTTTTAAAGTTTTTTCACCTGTTTTTCCACTCATATTTTGTATAAAAATGTCAAAATCATATATGAAATTGACCCTAATGACGTTCGAGGAAGCATTCACCTGAAGTTAGGCAGTTATTAAGCCCGCTTGAATCGTTTATATCGTGTTTTTAATCGGCTTCAGTGAAGTCAACCCTACTTATTTTCAGGCTTGTCTTGAACGATTCAAGTCACTTTCAAGCGCGTTTATATCGCTTTTTCAAGCCGCTTTAACTCAAGCTAGCTTCAACTATTCGATATAAACGTAGTGATTAATAATTAATAGTTTAAAAAAACTAAAAAAACACGCTTTTATATGCAACCGAACTAAAAATTAGAAAATAATTTTTCATTAAAAAAATATTGTCATTTCATAGTAAAAAGCGTGGGATGCATTTTACTATTTTTTCATAACTTTTCCATCATAGATATTGGCAAATATAATAATTATAACATTTAATATATTAAACACCCCACGCTTTTTACTATGAAATGACAATATTTTTTTTAATGAAAAATTATTTTCTAATTTTTAGTTCGGTTGCATATAAAAGCGTGTTTTTTAGTTTTTTAAACTATTAATTATTTTTCATTTTTTAGTTTTTGCTACTCTTGACAAAATGGCGAAAAAAATTTTTAGTGAACAAGAGTAGCAAAGTTTGTAATGTTTCCAACAGATTGCAACCCACTAAAAATTTCTTCTCCATTTAGTAGCAAAGTTTGAAATGTTGCCAACAGATGGCAACCCAGTCAAAGTTTGGAATGTTGCCAACAGATGGCAACCCTCTAAAAAATTTCTTCTCCATTGAGTGGCAAAGTTTGAAATATTGCCAACAGATGGCAACCCAGGTGTTGTTTTTATAATATAATGGAATTTTTTTTCCTGGCGATTAAAAACAAGATAACGGGATACTTTTTGCAGATTATTGCATTGTCATGGGTCATTAATAAGTGTGCAAAGTTTTAAAGAAATCGAATAGCTGGAAGTTGGTTAAAATTAGGCTCAAAGATTCCGTTACATAGATAGCCAGATTGATAGATAGATAGTTACAACCCAAGTTAATAAAAGCGTGTTAAATTAATAACGGACTAAAACTTTCTTTTAACCCAAGAAGACTGTTTTCGTCAGCCACTATAGTCATCTAAACACCACAACTTAAGTTAAAAGTTCAGTTTAGTCTCCGAAATGCATCATTCATCTCGCATTTGCTTTTCTCGCCTCCGATTAACAAAAGACGGTCATTAATAACGTCATCCTCTCAAAAACCAATAAAATAACCGAAAATTAATATCGCTCAGACCTTAGAGCGGATGAAAAAACATCTTTTTATTCCTCTTCACTTTGCGAGCCATACAAATTTTGATTATTAATAAAAGTTGTCCATTACGACGTTTTGGATGACTATAACAATGCGTTTCTATAAATCAATATATCTAAAAATTAAATGAGACAGTCGTATAATGGGATCGAAAAGTTTTATGCGGGCTAGTACGATAAAATATGGCTGAAGTATCAATAAAAATATCGTTAAGCTTTTATTTTTGTCAAAGAAAGAGCTTATTACACTTAGATTTTTCGGCGAAATCTCAAAAAAAGCGTTGCACATGTTGATGTCGCATGGTTTTTAAACAATTAAAGTTTTAATAAGCTATTACATCTACTTTTTGGGTCAAAAAAGCCATTTGTACCTAAATAAATTATAATATATAATAATATAATACTGTTACATTGCATAAAATTGATATTTAAGTTTATTAGTAGTATGGATTGAAACAAAACACTAATTCAAAGTATAAAAAAGCTTCGAAGTGTTAAATTTATGGTGGTCAAAGTATAGAAGCTTTCATCGTTTAAGAATTTATAAAGCTCCCTATCAGGTCAAAAAATATGGCATTTTATTTTAAATGGATAATAATAGTAATGGAGAAATCCATTAACTCGCAAATTCTTAAGTACTTTGAAAAACATTCGTGAATAACTTTTAAACCGCTCTGTATAATTTGATAATATTTTAGTACGATGCATACTAGTAAAGACCTCTTAAAATAGTGCCCTTGAAACTTATGTTGCTTCTTTAGTTTGCCAGGGACGGACTAGTTTTCGCACATTATTGATAATATTTTTACGCCCTGTATGGTGAAGACACAAAAATATGTTTTTGGGTAGTTTAAACCTTTTGCTAAAAAAGGTACTTTTGTTTGACATCGATAAAATGAGCCGTTTTCGAGTAAAAAATTTTTTAACAATAAGGGTGCAACAAATTCTGACCTGCTACGAGAGGACTTCAATACTGAATCAAAAATTACTAATTACATCGAAAATAAAATATTGTATTATTAAACAAAAATAAACTCTTATTGTTAAAATAATTTTTTATTTGAAAACGGCTCATTTTATCGATGTCAAACAAGAGTACCTTTTTTTAGCAAAAGGTTTAAACTACCCAAAAACATATTTTTGTGTCTTTACCATACAGGGCGTAAAAAATATTATCAATAATGTGCGAAAACTAGTCCGTCCCTGGCAAACTAAAGAAGCGACATATGTAAGTTTCAAGGGCACTATTTTAAGAGGTCTTTACTAGTATGCATCGTACTAAAATATTATCAAATTATACAGAGCGCTTTAAAAGTTATTCACGAAAAATCGATTTCTAGCTGCCCCCTTTAGGGGATCATATCTCCGCAGGGGGTCTTAAACGGAAAAATTTTATAGGAACTTGTCGTATTATTTTCATCTGTTCCATACGTATGCGAGAGATTTCCCACATTTTCCCGGACACCCTGTATAGCCACCACGGCTTCAAAAGCTTGGATTTCTTTTCCGAGCCAAAAAGTATTTTTCCCCTTCCAATTTATACACTTTGTATGTCTCCCAAATTCGACCCTCCTTGGAATATTGTTCTCATGTCTGGGGAATGGCATCCCCTACAACCCACAGCATTCTTGATGCCATTCAAAGAAGGGCTGTTCGTTTTATTAATGATCCTTTACTTACTCAAAGACTTCCTTCCTTTGCCCATCGTCGAGCTGTGGGAGATCTATCGCTCTTCTATAGATACTTTTACGGCTTCTGCTCCGACGAATTATCCAGTATAGTCCCTCCTCTTGCATCTCCCAACAGAGAAACTCGTGGTGCCGCGCGTATGCATCCCTATACAGTTTAATTGGTCAGGCCCCGAACTTCCCATTTCGTTCGTTCTTTTATCCCTAGAGTTTTCTAGACTATGGAACCTACGGCCAGCGGAGGTCTTTCCTTTACCCCCAAATTTCATATTGTACAATATTATTGACCGTTTGTGGTTTATATTGAGAGCTTTACAATATATTGTGTCAATCAAAAACAGTTTGATTTTATTGTGCAATAGTGATTTATTGTGCCGTGTGTGGGTAATATTGCACAACTATTTCAGTTATCAAATACGAAAGAGTATTTGTTTTACAAAAACAATTGCACAAATATGGATTCAAAAGCAATAGAGAAAGAAATAAAGGTTTATTCTTATTTTCAAACATGTTTCCAGCAGCTACTCTTTTCTTATTCATGTTTTAACCGGTAGTTACAAAACAAAACTAGTTATTGTGCAATATATTAAATATAGTCATTGCGCGAATATATTGCACTGTTTGGGGACGACTAGCAATATTACTGTACAATATTTTGCCCAATAATATTGATCGTCTGTGGGCCCCTTTAGAATAACATCATAACATACATCACACTAGTGTTGTAGATACTTTATTGCGTCACTAGTGTTCGCGGGTCTAGTAATGAACCGATTCTGAACCAGAACCGAACTGGTTTAGAATTGTTTTAAAGCACATGTCTAGTTATTTATTAGTTCGGAATTTTTATTTACCGCGAACGATTTTCTATACAGCTGAGGATGTATTCTAACCTAGCCTTTTGGTTAGGATTTTTCATGGTTAAATTGGATACTATACAAAAAAAATTAAATTCAAACAAAAGGTAAATTGTTATACTGTCAAATGCCACTCGAGGTCTCTCGGCGGAAGACGAGGAATTCCCTGCCTCCTCTCGTTTTTAACATAAGTATGTGTATTTAACTAAGGATAAAATTCAAACAACAAGAAATGGTAAAATCTTGTAATATTGTCTATATTTTTTAATTAAATCTTTATTTATTTTATTGCATACATACATTCATACGGAATACAATTAAAAATCCTTTGTTTATATACGGTCAGAATCACAAAATATATAAAAAAATATTCAACAGGTATATTAACCCGCATTAAAAGTGGCAGAAACAAATAAACTGTAATACAACGGTTTATTTCTGTACCACAAAAACAGAAAACAGCTGACCATGTCGACAATGCGCATAAAATTCCGAACTGAACTTTTAGTTCCAACAAAAATCCCAGGACTGCTAATCAGGTTACGAACCGGTAACGAACTGATTCCATTGTAACCCGCGAACACAGAACTGTTACTAAAAATTCATGATTTTACTAACCGCGAACGCTGCTTTTTCACTGCGCATGCGAATAGTCCCAGAACCGGTTCAGAATCGAACCCGCGAACAAAACTATTATAAGGCATTTTCTATGCATAAAAACAGTGTGATGTGATGCCATGTGGTCGTAGAAAATATTAGTTTTTTTGCCTCAAAAATCGCGTGAGAGGTCCCTCTTGCAAGTCATTATCGCCCACATCATTTTTTATTTCGACCTTAACACGATTTTAGCGTGTTCAAAACATAAAAATCGTCTCGGAAATCCTTCTGCACATCGATAGATCCAAACCAGACGTCTGCTCGAGATTACAACCGTTTGACAGATTTATCTGAAAATCTTGATGACAGCCAGGCCAATGGAGGGACAAGAGCGAAGTAAAAACCGAGAGATAAGGGATCGTTTTGGTTAGGAGAGATTGCATGCTTTAGATTAGGGGTTTGTTATTCTTCACTATTCGATGGGGAAATAAAATTAAGTCGTGTAAAAAAGCGATTTTATCGGGGAATAGTTGTATATTTATTTTCAATTAAGGCTGTTTGACACGCGTATATTTATACACAGAAAGTTACAGAATGGTGTTAAGAGAAACAGTTAAAAAAATCTACTTCAAAACAATAATAAAACTCACTAAAAGGTAAAATAATAATAATGAAAAAAAAATAAGTTGGGTAATACCATATGATATACCATATATACCATATAAAAAGCTTTAGCATAGCATAGGCAATGTGAGAAAAAAGAGAGAGACAGTCTAACTAAATACAGACATAATATAAACATGTGTGACTAATAGTGCTTGTTTTGTTATTGCATTACTGGCTGATATACCTAACCCTATTGCTCAAGCAGTATGTTATTACCCGACTTCTATTTTTATAATTTTTTTTTAACTGTTTATTTTTCGCCTTTTAGTTTATTATTATTATTACTATTAAATCGGTAAACATACACTAAAAAAATCACAGACTACAGTAAAAAGGACAAGTACGTGTAATTTGATTGATTTTTAGCGAATAAAGAATATATTTTCGCTTTTTAATCATCCTATATATGTCATTTTTTTCTTAAACCATTTCTTATAATTTACTTTTATTTACTTTGTTTCTTGGGATTGAGGTTGAGGAAACCTTAATCCCAAGAAACAAAGTAAACAAGAGTAAATTATATATATATGTATACAGGGTGATTAAAAAATCGATCACGAAACTTAAGGGGGTGATTCTACTTGACAAAATAAGGATAGAGCTTCATATATATTTTTTTCAAAATGTCATTCGTTTTCCAGTTATAAGCCGTCAAAGTTCAATTTTTATTTTGGTCATTTCGCCATAATGCATTTGTTTTTTTAACCAATCCAGTTGATATTTGGCACACAAATCAAGCTTTGCAGATTCTAAAATTTTAAGATAAAAGTACTTTTTAAATACCGCCAGTGGGCACTTGACCTAAAACTTAAAATTTATTTACATCATAACTTTTTGACAGATATCGCAAAGATGGGGGCGCCATTTTATAGACAATCAAAAACTTAAAAAATAAGGTACTCCTTATTAAAGTCGATAAACCTCACCGTTTAGGCACCAATAGACATCAAAGTTTTTATCAATTTCAATTAAATTACCTACATACATACAGGGTGTCCAGTAACTCAACCGACAAACTTAACCAAACGATTCTACGACAAAAAATAAGAAAAAAACTTTATATAAACATATGTCCTATGCGTCTTAGTTTTTGAACTACGGGGTGTTAAAAATTTAAAAAAAAGTTTTTTAAATATTTTATATATATATGTATGTATGTACAAATTATTTTACGCCCTTTAAAGACAGTCGAAAGAAAACATCCTGCTTTTCTATGCTATCCACCACGACTCTCTCCCCAGACTGGTTTCGCCTGCCTTACAGGAACTCATCAGTGAGGCTGTATCGAGTCGTGGTGAATAGCATAGAAAACAAGCGTCTACTCATTAGACAAGTTTCATTGTCCATCGGTAAGATATTAAATCCTGCCCTTGATGCCCTACTGAAATTGCATTCAGTAAATACGAGCATCAATTGATGGGACCACACTCTTTCAAATTAACAAAAAAGGAAATTTTTAAAATCGGTCCACAAAGGCCGGAGTTATCGCGTAACATACAAAAAAAAGTCCAGTCCCGTCTCGAGCGACAACTAATAGATATTTCTAACAAAAAACAGATATGCCACTGACCGTGTTAATGTGTGTAAAATTTTTGTGCTTTTCTTTAAGATTAAAGCAAATAAAAATACAGCTTTTATGTGCCATAATTTTTTTGTGATCATGTTTAGTTTAGGAGAAAAAAAAGTAAAATCCACATAACTGCATATTTTTAGACCCTTAAAGAAGTATTGCGAAAACTTTTTCTTTTAAAAATTATGTTTTATAATTTTTTATTAGCAATTATGTAACAAAAATAATAAATACTTATTTAAATAAGGTTTGTATCCAGTCTAACAATTTTTACTAAAATAAGGGTTTTCGATATTTTTTCAATTTTTGAAATTTTTAGCACCCTGTATTTATATTTATTTTTTCTTTATATTTTCTGATGTAGAATCTTTCCTTAAACTTTTTTTATCTTTGGACAATCCTCGAAGGCTGAAAGCCTAAATACTAACGTACCGTGGGTGTCTTAAGCAGGGTAAGAGGAAGTTTGTTAAAACGGGACTTAAAAACTTGAAGATTTGGGGGAAGGAAAGACCTCCGCTGGCAGTAGGTTCCACAGTCTAGAAACTCTAGGGATAAAAGAACGAACAAAAGGGGAAGTTCGGGGCCTGTCCAATTGGACCGTATAGGGATGCATACGTGCGGCACCACGAGTTTCTCTGTTGGGAGCTGCAAGAGGAGGGACTATATTAGATAATTCGTCGGAGCAGAAGCCGTAAACCGTAAAAGTATCTATAGAAGAGCGATAGATCTCCCACAGCTCGACGATTGGCAAGAGAAGGAAGTCTTTGAGTAAGTAAAGGATCATTAATAAGACGAACAGCCCTTCTTTGAATGGCTTTAAGAATGCTGAGGGTTGTAGGGGATGCCATTCCCCAGACATGAGAACAATATTCCAGAGATGATCCAATTTGGGACACATACAAAGTGTATAAATTGGAAGGGGAAAAATACTTTTGGTTCGGAAAAGAAATCCAAGCTTTTTTGACGCCGCGATGGCTATAGATAGATGCAATGTGTTTATCTTAATTTCGGTAAAATTTTGTAATTTTATGCAATAACCCTTCTATAAATAAGACACATTAATGATTCTTTTCGTTTAATTTAATATTGCTTTCTTTTTTTTTCGTTTTACAAGACGGACTATATATAGGACATTAGGTATATACAAGGATATCTATTTACAGTGTACGATAAGCTACAAAACATTTCACATGCACACCAATGTCGCATTTTCTGCATCGTGTGGTGGTTTTGTCATGACAATAAGCACATCTGGTTTGTTTTCCTTGTGGAATTACTAAATGGTCCAAACGATCGTATCTGAAATTAGCTACGTTACGTGACCGTCCTTTTTGGTAAACAAAAGCTTTTTTATTTTGTTCTAAAATGGTTGTAGCCACACTTCTTCTGAATGCTAACTGATCCATATGATTTCCTCTATTTTTGTATACATACCAAGCATTTAACAAAGCCATATCTATACAATGCGAAATCAATGAAAAATACCATTTTTTACCACGTACTTGCACTTGTACTGAGCTATATTTTGGTCCGATCTGTCGACACCGCCCATATTCTTATTATACTGTTTGACAACTTGGGGCTGATCTACGTACACGAATTTTTTTAAATGATTTTTGCAAATCATCTTCTGAGCTCCAAACATCTTATTTCTTTCTTTTATTTTCCTGTAATTTTACAGGCAATTCATTTTTTATATTTATCTCAACCTCAGTTTGCATAAGGCTCGCTGGCAAATTATTGATATCTACCTGATCCTCATCACCCGAATCCTCAACTGTTACATTACCGCATGCATTAACAGGGGGTAGCAAAGTAATTGCCTCAGCCTCTATTTCGTCATCCTCAAGCATTGCTAATGCTTCATGAAAAGAAAACCCCTGAAATAAAGAGGTAACAGTAACTTATCTGACAAAATAAAGGATAAAAAGCAAATTTTAGCTTTATTAGGTAATGGTCAGGTTAGGTTAGATATGGTTAAGATATCAGTCAATTTGAACTAAAATTTGATATCGTATTGTATACTAACAATAACTTAGATAACGCCATAACGTGCCAATAGACGATATGTAACCTAAACCTAAATAAAAAATTGTATAGGTACCAATATTCCTATTGTACTAAATATAGGACGACTAAGTTTCATGCAAAATTATAAATCACTGGATAATAAGTATCATTTTTAATAGCAAAAATAAGCATACTGCATGTTTCTACAATAGGTTCTCACGAAAATCAAAACCACATTTTATTTTTTTTAAAGAAATTTGATGTTACCTTGCAAAACGCACTCCATATTCGGCCATTATCAAAATCGTCAGCAACAGCTAATTTTCGTACCCGATAAAATACCACTTATATTCACTAACACTCGTTACTCGTCAAGAATAAACGTTTAACTGACGCTTCAGGCAAAAAAGTAAAAGAAATTATATCTGCGGCGACAGGAATCGACAAGTTTAAACCGTACTACCTGTAGGTCTCATAGCAGCAGGTTGACAGGTACCGGATTTTGTCACCCATTTTAACCTGTTAAGGGAAATCTTTCAGGTTCATCATTCTCACAAATACCATATTTCCTTTGGTTTGCGCCAAAGTTCTTGCTGGTAGAATTCCTTTAGCGTATAACGGACAATTTTCTACTGGTTCGACTTAAAACGATTTCACCTTCTTCTGAGTCTTCAAACCTTGCTTGTAAGATGCTTTATGAGTTTGGCCACCCACACACATACACCCTAAAAATAAAAAACACCTATTTTTATTATTTTTCCACCGAAAACCCCTTAAAAATTAAAAAAATTCTAGCAAATAGTTATTTTAACCAAAATATTTTTTTTAAATAAAACTTAATTTTGTTTCCCAAAGGAACCCTTAAAAATAGGAAAATCTTTTCAAAACCGCATATTTGTACGAATTTCGTCGATTTGAGCAGATTCAACTATGTTTGATTATTTTTTCAGGGAAGGCCCCCTTAAAAATTATTATTTTATTTTTATATATTTTTTTGGCCAATTTAATTTTTTTTAGTGTGTTTGATACAATTTTGAATATTTTTTAACCCCAAAACACCCTAAAAAAATTAAAAATACCTATTTTTCTGATTTTTGCACCGAAAACCCCTTAAAAATTAAAACAAATTCCAGCAAATAGTTATTTTTACCAATTTTTTTCTTTTTATATAGAAATTGATTTTTGCCCCCAAAGGAACCCTTAAAAATAGGAAAAATTTTGTCAAAACCGCATATTTGTACGAATTTCGTCGATTTGAGCAGACTCAACTATGTTTGATTATTTTTTCAGGGAAGGCCCTCCCTTAAAAATTATTATTTTATTTTTATATATTTTTTTGGCCAATTTAATTTTTTTTTAGTGTGTTTGATACAATTTTGAATATTTTTTAACCCCAAAACACCCTAAAAAATTAAAAAATACCTATTTTTCTGATTTTTGCACCGAAAACCCCTTAAAAATTAAAACAAATTCCAGCAAATAGTTATTTTTACCAATTTTTTTCTTTTTATATAGAAATTGATTTTTGCCCCCAAAGGAACCCTTAAAAATAGGAAAAATTTGGTCAAAACCGCATATTTGTACGAATTTCGTCGATTTGAGCAGATTCAACTATGTTTGATTATTTTTTCAGGGAAGGCCCCCTTAAAAATTATTATTTTATTTTTATATATTTTTTTGGCCAATTTAATTTTTTTAGTGTGTTTGATACAATTTTGAATATTTTTTAACCCCAAAACACCCTAAAAAAATTAAAAAATACCTATTTTTCTGATTTTTGCACCGAAAACCCCCTTAAAAATTAAAACAAATTCCAGCAAATAGTTATTTTTACCAATTTTTTCTTTTTATATAGAAATTGATTTTTGCCCCCAAAGGAACCCTTAAAAATAGGAAAAATTTGGTCAAAACCGCATATTTGTACGAATTTCGTCGATTTGAGCAGATTCAACTATGTTTGATTATTT
>JACEGR010001649.1:65000-158125 GCA_014170235.1 Listronotus bonariensis | reverse complement strand
CTATGCATCGAACCTTGATGTGTTCGATATTGATCTGTTAATTTTTTTAGTAAATTAAGGTTTTAAATTTCTATTTGTGTTATCATTTTCGACAGTTGATTTTTTATTTAAATGTCAGGCATGCGCACTAATTAAATGATTTTTTTTTAATTGACTAATTAATTTCATATAACTATCTTTTTGTTTTCATGGTTTAAAGCAGTAGCTATAATTAAATTTTATTAGTTTTTTTTAAATTTATATTCATACCTTCACTTGTTAGCGGATGCGCAGTAAGCTATGCCTTTTATTATATCAAACATTAATTTATCTACTAAAGTAATTTAACCTTTCAGTATTCTCTGTCGACAACGATACCACAAATGTGATTGTATATATTATTATGTATACTAGTATGAATACTTTGAATTTTATTTTAATAGTTTGGTGGGACTTGATGTTGTCCAATACTTTTGCTTCTTATTTATTAATTTCTTTCAGGCCTTCAGCCAATTATGTTAAAAATGATCTTTTTATTATTTTAATATTTTTTTTAAGGCCTTCAGCCATTTTATCTTTACTTTAATTTTAAGATTTAAATTTTCATTTAAGGCCTTTAGCCATAACATTATTTTGATTTTGATTGTTTCCTAATGCCTGCCGATTTTTGCAGGGCCTTTTTGTTCCTGACCTTTTTTGATCCGGACTTAGAATCCGGACCCTTTGTTGTTCCGGAGTTGTTCTGGACTTCCTTTTTTGATCCGGGCTTAGCATCCGGACCTTTATTTTACCCGGACTTTTTTATAAGACACATTATCCAACTGTGATTCCTGTGATTATTGTATACTTTTCTTTTTTTCTTTTATAATACATTTAATTTTAGGTTGCGCATTGGTTTTATTTACCTAGCTCACCCGAATACCTCTCTTTTTATTAAAATATTTTGATGTTATTATTTAACTTCTTCTTTCTGTGCAATAGTTTGTGATCGCTGAACAAGTTCCTATAACAACTAGGAGACTTCCAGTTTGTAGTCTGTAAAAAACTGGTGGCGCCAACACGGACTCATTATTCCTCATCCTGAGCTGCGGGTAAATTTGCAACGCACTCTGACAACTTGCTTGGCGTGAAATAAACTACTGCACTGATTTAAATTATTGCTTTTTTTTACTTTTTTAAAATCTCTTTCTCTCTTACCTTTAAATTGGTGTGACTCATCATAGTCATATCAATTCTATCATCAACTTTCAAAGAAAGTGCGTCGGTTTTTGCATAAATATGCTTAGAAATGAATAGAAGTTCATTTAATTGCAAATATTTTTTACGTAGAAACTGCCTGTTCTCCTAAAAAAAAACAAAAACGTATTATTGAATAAAAATCAGTATTAGCCGATATTTCATTTTACCCATATTTGACCGGACTAATATTTTTCCCCGATGGTTAAGTTGTGGTTTTTAATAAATTCGACGCAAAGTAACAGAAAAAGTAAACGATCAGCGCCTGTTTTTATCTACAAGCTCTATTTAAAAGAGATGGGAGAATATTCTGGTTAGTTCCGAGCGTAGTAAATGATGTGAAATATTTTGTAAATGTCTGTGCCGGCCTTAATACGAGGTCGGATTCGGGTTTGTTTCAGACGCAAATCTCGATTGTGCGGGAAGTAGTTCTTTTAGTTAAATGTTTGAAAACTAGCATTTATAATCAGTTGTGACCATTTTAAATAAGTAGGTATTTGCTGATTCCTTGTATTATAGCTTCAATGTGTAGCATTTCTAACGGCTTATATAATTACCTAATTATGCGAAAATAAGAAATATATGAAGCTCCGCTTCTGTTTTTTGCCGATTCTAAAAGATTTGCCAAACATTTATTCATGGCGTACAAAACATTTAAAACGTAGTATAACTGACTCATATTACTGCAAAACGTTTGCACTGCATCCTCTACATTTTACTTGACAAGACGCACGGCTGAGGGCTTACTGCGGTGATGTATGGCCAGACCTTACCCGTCAAGTGTGAACCGATTTTAAAAATAATTTCTATATTTTAGGGAGTCCACTTCCGCGGTGGAAACAAGTCAAAATCTAACAATAAAATTCTGGGGAAATTAAGAAATTCTTTTGCTCAGCGACCGCATATTGTGTTGCTTCTAAACGCTGACGATGGCGTTTTAATTCAGCATTGACGTCATGACGCACGTGGATAACGCACGAGCATCAGGATTGTTCCACAATGGATTACGAGGTGCCTACGAATAAAACTAATCAAAATGTTATATCTTAAAACAACGTAAGAGCCGCTGATAATGACGATACGTTGTTTTATTCACCCAAGAGGCAAGTGGACTTGATTTTGCCTGGGCCAGATTAACTATATTGGGGCCCCTAGGCACTGCAATTGTCAGAACCCCTTTTTGATAAAGTTGAAGAGCAAAAAAGTCCTTTTGCATTTTGATAAAATTAAAGACCAAAAAAAGAAAGTCTTTAGGTGTTTATTGGTTTCATTCACGATACAAATATTCAAAGTTAATTCGAGGCCCTAGACAGTTGCCTACACCGCCTTATGGATTATCTGGCCCTGGATTTTGTAACTAATGCCGGGCTCTGAATCTCCAGTTTTTGCCGAAATTAAAGTGATCAATGCATAATGTAGCTTTACATCAATATTTTGTGATCTTATAATATTATAAAAAGCAGAAAATGCTAGAAATTACGTCGATGACGTCCTTATAAGTTATTTCTTCGCCTTTCCGGTCTGAATATTTGAGGAGGTGATCTGCAAACCGCAGTTTTTGCATAGGGGATTATTTAAAGAAAAACCGATTTTTTTGCGCACTTGAATAAAATGTTAAACATTTTTAAGAATTTGGGATAGAATGAATACAGTTACTGAAGAAAATCTTTAATTTGGCCATAAAACACTGTTTAAAATATAAAATTTTATACATATCTCGGTTTTGTTGATTTTGTCAAAAACTGCGGTTCGCAGATCACCTCTTCATTTATTAAATTGTTATTTTAGTGTAAAATATTGGGTCCATTAAAAAAAAGTTTTACAATTTGTCTTTTTAATTATAGGCCCTTGATAAAGGAGTGGCAATCCAGTCACGAAACGTTAGGATAAATACAATAGTGGTTTCATTTGCCTGTCTCCATCAGCCATCCTACTTCAATTTGTTTTTCCAATGGATGCTATAAACTAAACTACAATATTAAACAATAAAGTCTCCCCCGTGGCGCAGTGGACAGAGCCTTGATCTTCGAAGCCAGAGGTCGCCGGATCGATTCCCAGCGGAGGAGACATATTTAGGTAGTAGTTATTGAAAAATAACGACCGTGGTGGCACTACCGCGTTGTCTAAAAGGTGCTGTGAAATGCAACTGCATGTTTCAGTGCTTGGACAACGTTGACGGAACAGGGGAATGATGGGTTAAACATCTAATAACCCGACACCCACGGTACTCTGGTATTTGGGCATATGCCTTCGTGGGATGTCAAAAAGATAAAAAAATAAATAGAATAAAACCACAAAAAAACTAAACGCTTTCGGCACAGCATAATAAATAATAATTAATAGGGTTAGATTAACTTTATTATTTGGTAGTTTTTAATAGTTTTCATGGCAAAACCGCCGGACAGCGGCATCTACCGATAAAATAAGTGAAAACCGCCGGTAATCCCAAATTACTTACCATTTTTGACGGTTTTCATATACGTTAATATATAAAAGCGCCGGACGGCGGTTTTCTTCTTATAATTGAGCTAAATCGCTGGCGTTCGTTTGGCAAATTCATTTTGTTAAACGAAATTATGTTCGTTTCCAAACACGTGGGATATCACCATCTTAAATTAATTATAATAATATTTATGCAAACCATTTAACTAACATGTTATTAATGAGGTAATAACGGGGGTGTGTTACATATGCACAATTAACATCTGCCGACAATGTTAATTAAGTGAATTTAATGTAGCGGAATTAAGCAGCTTAGCAAATCTCGCGTTTCTAGTTTTCTGAAAATTAATCGCTAAGTTTAAATTTGGTTGTGGATTTCCTAAAAAGCAATTTGATGTTTTGCCATTTGTTTTTACTTTGGTAATTTTGCCGTTTACCCTTCCTTGTCACATGCAATAAACCTAGGGGAACGCGGGGTAGAATGAGGTACTTAATGTTAAAGTTTTTTTACCCATAGAGGCCTAACATTTTTTCTTGGAAGGTAAATTTAACATTATTTTTAACAGTTGTTCTAAAAATATTTCGTTATTTTCTTTTCCATATTTTGTTATTAAGGTTTTTGCAAAAATTTGCACAATACCCCTTTGTGCCCTACCTATGGGGCACATCGGGGTACTATGAAACAGAATAAAAAAGTTGTTAAAAATTTAGTTAAGACTCTTTATTGATAAATAACCAAACTGAAAAAACACAAAACACAATTAAAAACAGCAAAAACAGCTTGAAGCATTGATTATCAAGATCAATTTTGTCGATTCGTTCTTCTTACATATGTTCGAACCATGATAAAAGTATGACAGTTAAATGTTGTTTATTAATAAAGATGAAGCTTTAGTGCCAAGGTGTATTGAAGGGAGCTCACATTATAAACAATATCTGGAATGAACAATCACCACTTAAATACACGTGGGGTGAAACGGGGAATACCCCATTCTGCCTCTTCCCAATCTGCCCCATAAGCATGCGTCGCGAGTGTGACTAAATAACAACAATGTCATTTGTAATAAACACTTGATTTTATTATAAAAGTTACATTAAGGGAGAGGCTTTCTTCCTTTACTAGAAAAAATGTATAGCTAGTAAAATTAAACACTTACCGTTATTTCAAAATTCATCAAGTTTTACAGTAGACCTTCAAAAAATAGTACTTTTAGTACCGCAGTTGACAATCGACTCCTAAAAAGCTTAAATTGTTGTTGACGCATGCCTAGAAAATAATGCTGGAAATATTTATTGATATGGCCTTCTTGCGCTTACCCGCGAAAATTTAAAATACACTACTCCGTTCTACCCCGGTACCCCGTTCTATACCCGGTTCCCCTATATTCGAATTAAGTGACAAAAGTAATTTTAATTTGGTGGTTCAAATTAAAATATTTACATATTATTTTAAAAATGTATCACAATATTTTTCTACAAGGTAAAAAATTTTGATTTATGTACTGGGTGTCAAGTTGTAATATTAAACTCCTTTTAACTTTGTCATTTTTATCGTACAAAATAAATAAAAATATCAGTTTGTTGGGAGGATTCTGTATCTTCTAAATTAATAATCAGATTTTTATTATCTGTAATGATAAACAGGGAACGACAAGAGGTATAGTAAGTATCTGTAAAGATAAACAGGGTACGACAAAAGGTATAGTAAGTATAAATTTCTTTCTAAATTGATTAAAATAGATATATCAAATGCATTATATTTTAAAGCTTTCTAAATTAATTTTTAATTCTTAAAATATTATATAGGGTGTTTTGTTTAAAAAAAATATCCTTTTTGTCGTACTCTGTATATAATGAAATCGATAAAAAAAATCCGATTGCTGATTCAAAAACTACAAAAAATACTGCGATTTTGCATTAGTTTACCCAATAAAAAATAAAAAAATGTTAGGGGTACAAAAAGATATCAGAATAAAAAATATAACTAGTCACATTAAAAATAAATATTCACAAAGGTTCATTAGCACTCGGTGGAAATTATTTTAATCCAATAAAATGAAATCTTAACAAAACGCCAGACGAGAACTGGGCCAATGGTTGCGTCTCAGAAAGGTGGTAAATAGTTTACCAAAAATGTGGTAAACAGTTTACCACATTTTTGGTAAAATATATACCACATTTTTAAGATGCAACCATTGGCCCAGTTCTTGTCTGGCATCTTGGTAAGATTTTATTTTATTGGATTAAAATAATTTCCACCGAGTGCTTATGAACCTTTGTTTATAGATTAAAACCTTTGTATTGTATATAACTTAATATTAAATATTTTATTATTTTATTTATTTTAAAGTAATAATAACTTTTATTATATTGTGTAAGAGCTGAATAGTTCATAACGTATAAAACTTTTGATTTTCTTAAAATTTTAAATAAATTTTTTAATTTAATTCTGGAGAAAAGCCAAATAATATTTTGTTTAAATTTAATCTCCAGAAAACAAATAAAGCATAAAATAAAAATGTTATATTTTTAGGTTCCGCATAATCCAGAAGCTTAAAGGCAAAAAGATAAATTTTTGCCTCAGAGGAAAGTACCAGTATTTTTTAAAACATTAAAAACTTTTCTAAAAGAACAGATGTTTAGAATTAAAAATTTTTTGAAAGAAACAAACTAATTATACGAATCATTTTACATTTTTTTCTGCGATATCGGTAAACATTAAAGTTTGGTTGCTTGTGGCGCTTATTTTAATAACAGTTAATAAAAAAGTGTGTCTAGATTTGTCTTGTATAATTTAAAATTATTAAATGTATTGCATAATTGTAATAATTTAAGATTTTAACGTAATCACATAAAAAAAATAAAAATAATTAAAAAAGTGTTTATATTTAAAAGATATTTTTATTTCTAACCATTTGTTAAAAACAACAATTTTTAACAAAAGCTTACATGGACGTACTTTACTTTTAAGTAAAATTAAATTCTTGGTTAAACCTCGTTATTGACTGATACAATTTATTATTTAATAGTTGCTTTTAATTTCATAACAAACAATTTTTTTCGGTAAATTAAAAATAATTTTTTTCATATGATACCAAATTACGTGGACACACTGTATAATAATAACATATTATTTTATATATTTTTATTTAGCTATTTAACTCACCTAATTTTAAACAGTACAAAAAAAATAAAATTTTAAACTTGTTAGTTAAAGTAGATTTAATATTATTTTTAAATTAAATTTTATTATGTTTGTTCTTATCAATTTCTCTTGTTGTACCAACAAGTAAATGTATGTCATAAATCATGATATTACTTAAACAAAAACAAGCAAAGCAACAAAAAATTTTAAAACACAGAACAGTAAAATTAAAATAAAAAATATATATTTACTAATAATCCTTACTTTTATTAAGTTTTATAGAATCCATAATCTTTTATATAACCTTATTTACACAATTCCACGTTTAATCTATAATAGGACTGCCCCTGGTATTTCAACAATAAAACTTGTGTATAGAGTTTGATGTGCTTTCCTTTTAGGTGCTTTGCTTTTTACTAGTGTATTTAGGTTATTACCCGCAAAAGTAGCTTAAGTTACTTTACTAGTTTTCAAGGAAATCGAAGCTGCTTAGTCAAAATCGGAGTCGGCTGAAACAACGTTGTAACTCACAAACTAAAAATAATATAGTTATTGCTTTATTGTAAAAATTTAAGTTTTCAAAAATACCACCCAAAAATAAATAAATACAAATTTAATATATAAGTATTTATTTTTAAGAGTTCTGTATTTTAATTTTCAACATTTTTTTACAAATTTTTGATATAAGCAAGCATACAAGTACCAACGTCGACGGAGCAGGGGGAACGATGGGTCAAAACATCCAATAACCCGACAACCGCGGTACTCTGGTATTTAGGCATAGGCGTTCGTGGGATGTCAAAAAGATAAAAAAACGAAGTTACGGAGGTTTAGGAAACCACTTTATCCATGACTCTTATGTACGAAGCGAACTTTAAAGCGCTTTTCCAACAACTCACGTTTTTAAAGTCCGTGACCATCATAACTTCAAAACTACCGCATAGATCTCTTTAAAATATTTCCCACTATTTCTTTAAATAATTTGTGAAGTAACGGTAAAGAGTTTTTTTAAGTTTTTCAATATTTCTAATTTTAATAAAAACAAATAGGCTTATATGTTTGTTAAAAATTGCGTCTTTTACTTTGAAGTGCTCCTAAAAAGGATAAATTAAAATTTAAATCCACCCCTCCCCCAGCTTTACCTGTAGAAAACGATTATCTAACGAACAAACTTAAATTTTTTGATTTCACATGATCGAGCACCGAGATATGATGTTCACCGCAATTCACTCTTTTTCGAGACGCTTCCAAATAATTGCCGTCATTGCCGTATTAAAAAAAAATTAACAAGAATTTTACACATTATCCTTCCAATATTATATTTTAATGTGCCATTGAGTTTAATCAATAAATATTGACTGTGGCGTCAAAAAACATTAAAATGTACCTTTGTGAACACGAATTAACCTAATCCTTCCCTTAAGTAAAAATAATTTTTGTTTACCCTTGTAGATAAATGTGATACAATTTATTATTAAATAGTGGCCTTAAAGGTTTTGGATAGTGCTTTTATAAGGAATTACTCTTTTCCTAAATTTACAAATAAAAAGTTTCCCATATGACACCAAATTACGTGGACACACTGTAAAATAATAACATGGTATTACATATATTTTTGTTTAGCTATTTAAATTACTTAATTTAAACAATACCAAAAAATTAAATTTGTTAATTAAAATACATTTAATAATATTTTAAAAATAAATTTTATTATTTTTGTTTCCATTAATTCCTTTTGTCGTACCTAAGAGTAAACGTATGTCAAAAACCATGATATTATTTAAACAAATCAAGCAAAGTGACAAAGAATTTTAAAACACAAGACAGTAAAACTAAATAAAAATAATATTTACTACGGGGGAATTATATAAGAAATCACTATTTATGACAGCAAATATAGATTTATTACCATAATTAAGTAAGGCTATAAAATTGAAATTTTTAGAGACGTGCTTTGTTTATCTGTTTACAGTTTTATAGAATCTATAATCTTTTATACAACCTTATTTACAGAACTCCAGGTTCAATCAATAATAGGACTGCTTTTAGTATTTCAGCAATAAAGCTAGTTTATATAGTTTTATGTGCTTTCCATTTAGCTGCTTTACTATTGTATTTAGGTTATTACCAGCAAAAGGAGCTTAATTTACTTTACTAGTTTTCTCAGAAATTAAAGCTGCTCAGTTAAAATCCATACGAAAATATTTTCTACAAAATATTTATATATATTTATATATATAAATTTATTATCGTGTCTTTTTCCCTTGTAATTTGTTCTGTAAAGTATCAAATATGTTTTATTGCATTATTTTAAAAGTTTATTTTTTTACCTTTGCTTCCCTAAAAGTATCGGACAATTTAAAGTTAAAGTTTATGTCAGTAGTAACACAAAAAGTAACTATTTAGTCAACAAAAGTTAAGAGTTTTATTTCTTTTTACGCTTTTTAAATAGGTAGTTAAAAAATATTCATAACCGATTTTTTTCTAAAATAACATCTTTGTAATTTTGAATCTCCCTGTATAACATAGGGTAATGGCGATTTTAAGCCACCCTGTATATCCTACGGTGAATTTTATTATAGCTTCTAGCATTTCAGACGGAGCAGACTTTTTATTTTAAAGAATAATTTTTTTCGAAATATTACCAATACAAATTTTTGCATATTTAGTTAAGTCCATCCGTGGACACAATGTATAAAACAAAATTTAACTTTAATCTTTTTAAAGGTATAAAATTTTAATTAAGTTATAAAAGAAAAATGTTATTATAAAATGTTTAAAATATTTTATATTTTGGTATATAAATTTGATAAGCATTTTTGTATTAAAAAGTAATAAAAATTCATTTTATTTAATATAACGAAATATTCATTTGCCGGTACATAATTTTTGCTTATTAAACTTTTAATTTAGTGGTTTTGTTGTAGGTATTTTCTAAATGACTTTATTAAACATAACAAATATATTTAATTAAACATTTATTTATTTAATAAAGGAGTTATTTTAAAGCGTTTTTGGATATTTAAATATATTACAGAGTAGTTGAAAACTTTGGATTTGATATTTTTTTGTTATATACAGCCGTATTTACCAATCTCTAATAAATATTTATATATCAGGCTCATAGCCATTTGACTGTTAACTTTTATATTTTTAAAAGAAAAACTTTAGTGATTTGAGCTCTGTACGTATTTTTTTTCTTTTTTGGGGATGAGTTAGTAAAAGCATTTAATGTAAGGTCAATATGTAGTAAATGCCAGCTTAAAAAAATATATCAGGAAGGTAAATTTTAGCAAATAGATAACTATGAGAATGGTGAATTTGGCGATTAGACATTTAAAAATCCCCATTTTAATTGTACAAGGTATTCTATTTAAAGTAAAAATAGAATATATTCTGACGTATTTTTAAAAAATTCAAGATAGCCGTATTTTGGCTCGGGAAATTTAAACATTGCAACAAAAAAAAACAATTGGCATCAAAAATAAAAGACTTACGCCATAAATATTGCATTTTTAAATGAGGAGCCATTTATTATAAAAATTTTGATTCTATGGTCAATTCTAAGTATTCTAAGGATATTTTGACCCATACTTTTATCTGATACTTAATAGTCATTAAAACGTATTGTATTACTGATTAAGCTTTTTTTTGGTTTTACTGGCATTTTCTTGCGACTTTTAATAAGCGTTACCACCCTTAGATTTTTATCAAAAGAATACTTCATTATGAAAAATAATAATAAATACACAATTTATGTTGAATAATATGTTATAGGCATCTTTTACAGGAGCCGCAAAAATAACAAAAATGTAAAAATAAACCAAGAGAAAACTTTCTTTATTTTTAATAATTCAGCAAAACGTCAAATGGGAAAGATTTTTAGAATTAAATGCGCTTTTAAAATCTGACGTTTTACATAAAATTAAGTATTTTTTTAACAATCATATTTCCTATTTTATATTTTATAAATTTTTTACTTTTTTACCTGGTTTTAATAATCGATATACTTAATGTCCTGGTTTCTTAAATATGTTTAATTGTTTTTAATTCTATCGCTTTTTAAAATTAGGTTCAAAAATTTTAATTCACCTTGTAACATTTTATTTTAGCATTGAAAATTAAAAAACGTTGGTTTTACTGCCAAATATTGTATGCCGCTGCTGCAACTGCTGAATTATTAAAAGCAAAGGCACTTTTTTCCTGGTCTATTTTTACACTTTTGTAGTTTTTTTAATACCTGTACAAGCAAAAAGACGGCATCTTTCTTCTGGATCTAAGCGCTGTGAGCGAAGATTCCTATAAGCTGATGATATCCTGTTTGGTGGTGAACACGAGGTATTTCTCAAATGGCGGGAAATAGATGGGCGTGCCATGGGAACTGTCAGTAGTGAAAGTGAAGGTTATAACGTAACACCAGTAGCAGATCTTGGTTTGACAGCCGACAATTTATGCATTGCATCGATTGTTGAATTATTTGTTTTCTTTTGGAATTTCTGGGAGCTACGAGCTCGATTATCCAGATTTTCCGCCGACGAAGCCCTGGAAAGCATAGTCCGGAAGGGGAGAGTGGTGGATTGGACCTGAAGGGACCAAAACCAAGAAAAAAATAGAATAGAAAGTCTACCGTTCACAGACGATTACTCTAAAAGCATTTATCAGACACGCCCTTTATAAACATTAAAATTTTTGGTCCAACATTAAATAATTATTGAAAAGTCCATCCGTAAATATATTGTATAGGGAACTAAGCTGTATTTCTTTGCATGCAACGACTTTAATCAGCAGCGTAGGTAGGCGTAAGGTATCGCCCAGGACCCAGGGGCGGTCATATCAACTTTCCAAGAGGAGGGGTGGAGGCATATCAACATTAAATGTCCATATTTGCAATTAGGTGTGTTTAGGTAAAAAATAATTGCTTACAAAGGATGTGGCAAGAAAGGCAGGGGGCCATGGCCCCTCCTAATGATTGCTCCTGCCAGGACCTCGTAAAACAAGGTCCTCGCGGTCAGGGGCCTCGCAGTTAAAGGAAGTAAATGTGAGGACTACCCAAAGAAACAATTATAGTAAAAGATAAAGAGTAATAGGCGTGATAGAGAGTTGGGCAAAATACTGAAAATCGGTATTCGAATTCGAATACCTAATATTTGAATACTTGGAAGAAAAAAGTATTCGAATACTTGATATTCATAAATACCCGGAATCGGTATTCGAATACTGGAAACAAAAAGATTCGAATACTACTAAACAAAACCTATGACTAAAAAATTTAAGGGCAAAAAAATCCTATATTGCTTCTCTTTTGTTATTCTAATCATGACAATTTTAGTATTTGAATACTCGGAACGCCGGTATTCAAATACTCAAAAAATATTCGTCGAATACTTCTAACGTATTCAAATACAGAACCCCGAATACTAACCAAAAAAGTATTCTGCCGAATACCGAATAACAATCACACAAATGTATTCGAATACTATTCGAATACCAGCAAAATGCATTCTGAATACTATTCAGAATACTGAGTATTCGAATACGACCCAACTCTGGCGTGATAGAAGTAATAAGTACACAAGTAGTAACTTTTTTTCAAAGTGAGGACTTGCAGATAGAACTTTGCCCACGCACGTTTTGGCCTACGCTAGAGCTGGTTCGTATAGAATACTCAGTATTCTGAATAGTATTCAGAATACATTCTGTCTTTGGTATTCGGCAGAATAGTTTTTGGTTAGTATTCGGGATTCTGTATTCGAATACTTTTGAAGTATTCGAGGAATACTTTTTGAGTATTCGAATACCGGAATGCGTAAGCAGTATTCAAATACCAAAATTGTCAAGACTAGAATACCGAAAGGAAAAAAAAGTAGCGAAAAATGAAAGATAAGGAACTTTGTTTTTTTGCTCCTTAAATTTTCATTGGTTTTTCTCTTCTTTTAGTATTCGAATCTTTTTTCTTCCAAGTATTGAAATATTTGGTATTTAAATACTTTTTTTCCGGTATTCGTATTCGTATTGGAATACCGATTTTCAGTATTCGACCCAACTTTGAGCTACGTCACTGGCTTTATATTGTTTATCTATTTATTTCGCTATAAATCATTCTTGTCGAGTCAGGTTCTGAAGCCATTAACTCGTTTTATTCTTTTAGAGATTTATTGAGCTGACAATAAACTGGTAATAAAAAAGTTCAGGATGTGGATAAAAACACGTTAAATAGAATAAGTATTACAGTAAAACCCCTTAGGGTAGTTTAAAAAATCGTAAAAGTTTATTGCTTAGGAAGCCCTTTTTCCCAGTCGTTAATTGTTTTAACAGAAATCTGTTTATCGGACTGGGGCCAGACATAGAGCATGCAAGCAAATAAATGTTTTCCTAGCAAATATTTATCTAAAAAAATATATATTGGTACCGACAGTTATTTATTAATTAAGCTAATATTTATGACAACATATTATCTATACTAAAATTAAAGAGAGGTAAAGTTTGTAACTTTGTTTGTTTGTAGCCGCTAATCTTTGGAAATACTGAACCGATCATAAAAATTCTTTCACAATCCGAAAGCTACACCATTTAGGAGTGTTATAGGCTATACTTTATTATGATTAAACAAAAGACGGTATTAACGCCTAACAAAGTGGGCACGGGTCGGCTATCTTGGATAAAATATAACTTTGTAAGGGCTAATCTTCAAAAATGCTAAACCGATCATAAGAACTCTTTCACATTAGAAATCTACAGTATTTAGGAGTGCAATAGGCTATATTTTATAATGATTAAAGAAAAATTTCAGACACATGTATACTAATAATTTAAAAAAGTTAGGTTTCTAACTTATTTGTAAGCACTGGGGTGGTCCAGTAGTAGAATGCTTGATTGTCACGTGGCCGTGGGCGGCCTGAGTTAGATTCTCTGTCACTGCTTTTTTAAATATAGCAACAAATTTACTTATTTTTAGTAAATTATTCTTCGATATTTATTTATACTATTATTATAAATAAAGGGGTAAAGTTTGTACTTTGATTGTTTGTTTGTAAGGACTTATTTTCGGAGATACTGAACAAATCATTAAAAAAATTATATTCGAAGAACTACACTATTCAAGAATGCTATTGGGGATTCAAATTAAGAAGCACAGTGTTGCAATTTGGTCAAACAGCTGAAAAAAAAATGGTATCTAGATTCAATTTGCATGGCAAAGAATATTTACGTAAATTACCTGATTAGTTATAAAATTTCACGAAAAATATTAGGCATCATTGTCTGACACTCAAATATCACAAAGCAGGATAATAGTCAGTGTTTTGAGAAACTTTATATATAACCATAAAGCGTAAGTTTTTGTTATTTACACTTGAACTGCAGATAAACCAAAACTGACTTCGCACGTTTTGCTTCATTTTTGAATTTTTAACGAAATCCATGATGACAACCACTTAAACGCCTAATACTAGTTGTAGACTAACTATTTTCTTATTTTTTATCACATTCATCCCATTAATCATAAAAATTCTTTAAAAAATAGAATATTAACTGCAACAACAGAAAGCAAAACTTGATTATGAAATGTCATTATGTTCTAAATTTGCAACTACAACGCTGCCAAGTCGCTTAATTTTAGTTGTCAATAGGCTATATTTTATTATGATTGAACAAAAAGTTCAGAAAAAATATAACTGACGCCCAGCGAAGTGAGTGTCTTATATTTGTTTACGCTATTTGCAGTGCATGTCTTAGGCAAGGAGCAAATTTATATGTGGGTACCGCGTGTAAGGCGTGTGATGCGACATAGCATAGATGTCACTTTTGTAACTTAGTAAAATTAAATTATAAAGCATAAATTCAGTATCGACAGGTATCGATCCGATTTGGCGCGAGTCGCGTCTACTCGACCAAGCGTTGCTTGGTTTTATTAGGTTAAAGATATTTCCTGGACTGCAAAGTCTTTATTTATTAAAATATACAATACGTTTTTA
Organism: Listronotus bonariensis; assembly: GCA_014170235.1. NCBI lineage: Eukaryota > Metazoa > Arthropoda > Insecta > Coleoptera > Curculionidae > Listronotus > Listronotus bonariensis. Next base: position 143,350 of record JACEGR010001649.1, on the reverse strand, counting down.
CGTTTTAACTGGTAAGTATCTCCAGCCATCTTCAGGTGCCACCAGTACAGAGATTTGACACTCTCCGCTAGCCGCTTTCGCTTGGTATCGTAGCCGAGGCCTAACTCTAAATTTTGTGCCCTAAGAGGTATTTAATTTTGTATATTTTAAATAAATGAAAAATATATTAAATTTTTTTACCTGAGTTTCCATATGATATCAGAAACTGGGTTCTATGCTATGAAAATTAGCTTAAAAATTCAAATTCAATAACTGTTAAAATACGTTTCTTTGGAATTATAAAAGTATTTTGGAATTAGTGAAAATAAATACAGTTTTTTGACGTGGCAACGTCTTATAATTCGATGGACCCGGCTGCACGCACCAAAAACATGACTTATGCGGCGTTACCACGCGCATTCCATTCAAGGCTTGAAGGTCAAGCGAGAGCGCGAAACGAGCGACAAAGAGGCACAATATCCGCGTTCGGCAGGGTTCTACATCTGTTTCTCTCCTACTTGAGTGAGCGTGCAGTGAAAAGTGAATGTGGTGTCAACTATTTATAGCAACGATAATTGCGGCGATAAAGGCAATGATTCTTTTAACGTTGTCACGTTCAACTATCGTCAGTAAACCGACTTTGCAGACAACCGATTTTTTTTGTATACAGGGTGGTCTCTAAGTAATGAGCCAAAATTCAACCAAAGAATTGCGACGTTTAAATATTGAGATTTAACCAAACTTACTTTCGTAGCAAAGTTAATATTAAGTGAGATACAGGGTGTTATAGCTGAAAAAATATTGTTAAATTTTTTCGATAATATTTAATACGTTTTAAGTATTAAAATAAAACTTTGTATTAGGAGGTTTTGTGACATGAGCTATTCATATCTGATGTTAATTTTGAGGTGCTAACCAGAGGACGCTTTCTACACAAATTAAATTTCTCTAAAACGCCGCAACTTTTTGTGCTACCCTCTATGTACAACCAAGTAAAATATTGAACTCTCCAATGCCTTTTAGACAAAAAAGGTATTGTTTGTAAGAATCCGTCTGAGCAACCGTTTTCTAGATATTTTCCATTAGGCTATTTAGTGCAACCCAAAACTGCCTTTAAAAACAGCGTATTAGCCATAACTACAACTGCTTCATTATAAACGAATGAATTAATGTAGCTATTTATATACTTGTTGGTTGCACTAAACCACTTAAATGCAAATATCTTAAAAACGGTGGCTCTGGGCCATTTTTACAAGGTACATCTTTTTGTGTAGAAAACATAGGAAAATTTACTGGCTTACTTAAATGGTACATATAGAGTAGCACAAAAAAGTTAAAACGTTTTAGAGAAGTTAAAAATAGCGCAGGTGGCGTCCTCTAGTCAGCACCAAAAAATTACCATTATATTTGAGTAGCTTATGTTAAAAAACACCTAGATACCGAGTTTAATAAAAATATTCAAAATGTATCAAATATTATTGAAATCATTTGACAATGTTTTTGGAACTTTAGCACCCTGTATCTCAGCTAATATTTACTTTGGTACTGAGGTAAATTTAGTTAAATCGAAATATTTTACAATTCTCCAGATGTGTTTTGGCCCATTACTTAGGGACCACCCTGTATACAGTGTATTCGAAAAGGTAATGTAGTCAATACCAGGGCTGATAGAGTGACCAAAAAAAGGTCTATAGCTTATTGTGAGGAAGTTATAGACCTTTAAAGTTAGAATAAAAAATATATAAAGTATTTTATGCTTTATTTGTTTTCTGGGAGATTAAATTTAAAGAAAATATTATTTGGCTTTTCTCCAGAATAATTTTTTTAAATTTTATTCTGGAGAAAAACTTTTTAAGGTTATTTAACATTTTAAGAAAATTAAAACTTTTATACATTATGAAGAACTATTCTCCTCTTACACAATATAGTAACAGTTATTATTACTTTAAAAGAAATAAAATAATGAAATATTTAATATTAAGTTACTTACAATAAAAAGGTTTCAATCTATAAACAAAGGTTCATTAGCACTCGGTTTAAATTATTTTAATCTAATAAAATACAATCTTAACAAGACGCCAGACGAGAACTGAGCCAATGGTTGCGTCTCAAAAATGTAGTAAATAGTTTACCAACAATGTGGTAAACAGTTTATCTAAAAACTTACCGATAAACTTGTTAGAAAACTGAAAAAAAATTAAAAATGAAATGTCTGATGGACACTTTAGAGTTTGACATTACTTTTGAAAAAAATAACTGGTAAAAGATACCCCTATTAGGTATCTTAACCAGATAAAAAATAGTAAAAAATGTTTAGCCATATAATAAAGTATTTTATGCTTTATTTGTTTTCTGGGAGATTAAATTTAAACAACATATATTATTATTTGGCTTTTCTCCAAAATTAAATTAAAAAGTTTATTTACCCTTTTTTTTTAAATGTTAAATAAACTTTTTAATTTTATTCTGGAAAAAGCCGAATAATATTTTGTTTAAAAATATATATGTCACCTATAACAGTTGGCACAGTATTAATAATATTAAAGTAACTAAATAACCTTATACTAATGCCGCTTTCCATGGGTAATCGGCTGTTTAGTAAGTCCAAATTATACTAAATTAGAAGATTTTCTTTACCGTTTAATAACGGTATTGTTGGCAGAAGTGACAAATATGACATTTTGCTTTTACCGTTTGCCTCCTTTCATAATTATTATTAGTTTCGAAGTTCAAAATCACCGTGGTAACGCTGGTAAAAATAAAACAAAATGCTCCGGTCCGAAAAATTGATTTAATTGATTGTTTTTTTACAGTGTTTAAAGCTTTTAATTTAATATTTTTTTCTGTAGAAAGCTGATATTTTGTTCTTGGAAAATAAATTCTTACCACACAAATATTGTTCTTTAACGTTTATAAGATTATTAATGACAATCCAAGCATATAAGGTATAAAAGTACTAATTATTATTAATAATAAAGCAAAAATTTAAAATCATCCAATGAGTATTATAAATTTAATTTCAAAAATTAATTACATGTTTATACTCTTTTCTATTTTTTATATATATTTTTTTTTGTGAACACAACTTAAAACACAAATTTTATTTATTGTTTCTCCAGAGTAACGATATTTAATAAATATTTTACGAAAATTAAATTTTAATTGTATTATGAAGAGTGATTGTGCTTTTGCAATAATAAAATAAAATTAAAAGATTAATATAAAAAATATATTATAAATAAGAATAATTATTTTATATTAAAGAATTCCTGAATAATTAATTTTTAAAAGTAATCTTTTTATTTTTTATTATATTATCGCAAGAGCAGAATAGCTCTTCTCAATATACAGGGTGATTCAAAAAACATATGCCATCGCTTAAGGGGAGATTCCTTAGCCAAAAATAAGACAAAAATATTATATGAACATGGGTCCGCAAATGCTTTGTTTCCAAGATACAGGGCGTTTAATTTTTTATAATTTTTCTTTTTTTTTGAATATTTTTAACACTACGCCAGCGATTTGGCTAAAATTTGGGACATAAGGTACATTTATTAGTAGGCATATTTTAACTATAAGGGATTTGCTATATTTTTACCAGAGGCGTACTTGTGGGGTAGACACAAAATATTTTTTTAATTAAAACATGTACGCCACTGATTTTAATAAATTCTGATAGCGCAGTTAAATACTTTACTAAATGCTTAACAAAACTTGTCTCTTAGCATTTTTTCGAGTTTCGTTTGGTTTTCGGGATATTTGCGATTTTAATACGGGCTGCAGCTACTGACCTCCACCTACGTTAAGCTATAAAACATCAAAGCAGGCTTTGAAATAAAAAAAAACAATTGCTTTAAATTTGACAAATTGGCTATTGTATTAACACTATTGTTTTTATCATAAATTTTTGTTCTAACTAATAAAAAATGCATTTTATTAATTATAGTTTGTAAGAGTTAACAGATATGTTGTTAATTTCTGGTGAAACCAGACAAAATTAAAGAGAAGCCGTCAGACTTTATGCTGAGAGATACCCGCTACAGAGAGCGCCTGGTGAAATAATTTTTAAGTACATCGTAAGCCGTTTAAGGGAAACTGGCTCTCTAAAACCTGTAAAAGCAAATTCCGGGCGTTCAAGGTTTCGTCGTACAGTTTAAGCTGAAGAAGCAGTACTAAATTCGGTAGAACGTGATCCTAATATCAGTACCCGAATAATTTCCTATAAACTAGGAAACAACAACTAAAACCATATTATTTTACAGGGGTACAAGAACTTTTACCCAGGGATTATGGCCCTAGACAAGTATTTTGCCGATGGTTTCTCAATCAGCTGCAAAATGACCGGCGTTTTTCTAAATATGTACATTTTACTGACGAGGCATCTTTCACACGAAGAGGCATTATAAACTTTCATAATAATCATACATGGGCGGCAGAAAACCCTCACGCTTTGCAGACAACAAATATCCAACATCAATTTTCTTTTAATATTTGAGCTGGAATTGTTGGAAATTAAATTATCGGACCTGTATTTCTACCGAATAAATTAAATGGAGCGTCTTACCTCAATTTCTTAATAAACGAATTGCCCGATATTTTTCCACTTTATCTAAGAAACAATAACAGATTATGGTTTCAACATGACGAAGCACCACCACATTTTGCGGCTGAAGAGAGAGAAGATTTTTAAATAAAGCGTATGGTCCTCGCTGGATTCGTCGTGGAGGACCAGTCGCATGGCCACCGAGGTCACCAGACATCAATCCCTTAGATTTTTATATCTGGGGACATGTTAAAGAAATTGTTTACAAAAGAGTCGTGAATACGAGGCAGGAATTGTTACAAAGGATAGAGAAGCATTTGAAACAATAAGATAAAATCATACTATTTGCGCAAAAGTACGCAAATCTTTAGAACGAAGACGTAAGAGCATGCAACGAAGCTAAAGGAGGACATTTTCAGCATCTCATTTAGCCACTTTTTAAGTAAAAATGCAGGTTAGTTTTTTATTTTTTAAATTAAAGCATTCTTTGATGATTTTTATAACTTAACGTAGATGGAGGTCAGTAGCTGCAGCCCGTATTATAATCACAAATATCCCGAGAACGAAACGAAATTCGAAAAAATGCTAAGAGACAAGTTTTGTTAAGCATTTGATAGAGTATTTAACTGCGCTATCAAAATTTATTAAAATCAGTGGCGTACATGTTTTAATTAAACAAATATTTTGTGTCTACCCCACAAGTACGCCTCTGGTAAAAATATAGCAAATTTAGTAGTTTTAAAAATAATCAAAAAAAAAAAGAGAAAAATATAAAAAATTAAACGCCCTGTATCTTGGAAACAAAGTATTTGCGGACCCATGTTTATATAACATTATTGTCTTATTTTTGGCTAAGGAATCTCCCCTTAAGCGATGGCATATGTTTTTAAATCACCCTGTATAAATAGTTTAATTTTCTTAAACTATTTATTAAATATCTTTATTTTGGAGAAAAGCCAAATAATATTTTTTTAAACTGCATCATTAGTCTGCATCACATTCTAATTATGTTTGAGGTATCATACCTATATTCAAAAGTTTTCGGGAAATTTGCCATTGATTTCTTTCAAAAATTCCTGTATAAAAAAGTTTATTTAGTAATAAAATTACAGGTAACACTTCTACTATAGATGCCTTTTAACACATGACGTCCTAGATGAAGCCTTTGTTATTGCCAATTTAGTATCACCTTAATCAGGTTATATTGGGATGGACTTTCTTATGTTCCTACACATTACCACAAATTTATTCGAAAAGACTAGCCAATAAAAACATATTTTTACTTTATAGGGTAATAAGAGACTTTCTAAAAAACAAAAAAAATCTAAAAAGTTCCTACCTGACCGAATAAAAAATATTTGTTTACTAAACTACAATGATAGATCTCTGTCATGCACACAAATCATAACATGTAGCTCTTAACTAATTCTACATATTTTAAATTAAACACAAATTTAAAATCTGTTTATTGTCAAATTATTATGATTAAATTACATAGTTATACTTATTTGTTTCGAAAATTAATAATAATATTTTATTTAATTTGTGAATATCCGTCTATAATAATATATTATAAATAATTATACTTAATATTCTAAACTATGTTCCCACCATAGCTACTAACAATGAGCACAAGATTAACAAAATTTAATTAAACTGAAATTAATTTGTCAAAATTAAAACTTTGATTAACATATTTTAAAACAGAAAAAACTAAATGATAAAAAAATACAATTTGTCCAAGGATGAACCTATAATAGCACAAATGAACCAAACATTTTAATGTTTAAGGGTTCAGGTTGTCTCCTCAGTCATAACGATTTATACAATATGAGCAACGCTGCTGGTTCATCAGAAGGCAATAGAATAACAAAACAAGCACTATTAGTCACGCATGTTTACATGCCGGGATTTAGTTAGATTGTCTTTTTTCCTCACATTGCCTATGTGTTATGTTATTTAACTGAACCTGTATGTGTATGTGTGTTTTGTGGCCGGACTCTTTTTTGATCTATCCAGGGCATTTGATTGCCTTAATTATGATTTTTTAAAGCATAAATTACATTCTCTGGGTTTTAGGGGCTCTGTATATGAGTGGTTGTCGTCTTACTTAACCAATAGGAAAATATCCGTAAAAATTTTAAATAATTTATCAAAAGATCACTGTATTGATATTGGGGTTCCACAGGGTTCCGTGTTGGGGCAACTATTGTTCATTTATTTATTTATTTATTTATTCATAAATTCACAAACTCTACATTTATAAATTTACAAAAAAAACCCATTACATATGTTAATGATTTATCAAATAATCTTACAGCTGCTAAAATAACACAATATGCAGATGATACTTCTTGACTTAAAGTAAACCATTTATAATAATAAGGAAGGGCATAAAATCAACAAAAAACATGTTCTAAAAAGGTTTTTAATGTTAAATGAAATAGTGTATGCCATTTTAGTGTTATATCAGGAATTCTGTGCAAAAAGGGGTTAATATAGTAAAAATAAGGATAGTTTTAAATTGGATGTCAAATATCTCGAGATCGTTTCTAACATTTCCACGTTTCCTAAAAAAAATCTGTAAGATTCGTGATCAGCACCCTAAAAACCTCCGTATACCAAATTTCGTCAAAATCGGAGTTACTTTCACTTTCTAGACAATTACCTAAAATGGTAATCGAAAAGGATAATTAATTTTTTAGATTTAATTTGATTTTATTGGTTTTACTATGTCGTAAAAATTATTAAAAGAAATAGCATTTAGATTTCCATTACTGGTAAAATTTATTGGTGTTTTGCGTGTTCTGGTTATTATTTCTATAAAGCTGTTGTGTTTAAAAACCTAATGTTTTCATAGTCAATTATTCTGTACATATGGTAATTGCCTTTTGATTGACTTTGTCAAACTAACAAGTCATGCTTTTATTTTGTAATTTTTTTATCTTTTATATCAACGATAATTTTTTTCTGAAGAAAAAAACTTGTTAAATATGAATATATTTTTTAATGTATTATTTTTAGATTCACGCGATATTAAAAAAGTTTAAAAATAGAAGTATTTGATTCTTTACTAAAAGTTTTTTATCACATATTAATTTTTTTATGATGAAAGTAAAGAAAATATTATAGAATAGGGCTGACGGCACAAATCCTACTTTTTAACTTTTTAAGGTCTGGGCACACATAACCGCAACGAAGAATGTAGGAGAAGTCGAAGCAATTAGTTATTTAACTTGCAACTTTGCAATATCATAATAAAAAGTTTTAAAAATAAAATAAAAGCAGGGACGGTCATATCGACTTTCTGAGGGGGGCATGGGCCGAGGAGAAGTGTGTGAGGTGGCAAAAAACAAATATTTTTAAAGTAGGTTCTGGTTAGCCTCTAACCTCTTTTTATTTTTCCCCTTTTATTTTTTTTTAATAAAATTACACAAAGATAACCCAAAATCCGCACTTGTTAAAGGCGAGCATGCGTATTTAAAAGCCATGGCCAAATACAATAATACTTCACTATTTCTTATCGTGTTTCACGTAGTTCAAACCCATTTTAAACAGAAAATTCAGATAATGCGTTGATAAACTTTGCCCGATTATGCTGATAGCTCGTAAGGCGCCAGCGCGTAAACATTCGGTGACGACGTAACGTGACTGGTACAAAACCTAAGTTTTGTTTTGTTCAGGTAATAACTATTGCCATTCCATTTAGATCAGTGGCTTCTTTTTCTAATTTAGGCCTAAGGACACGTGCTCAAGTTTACTTAACAAAATAGAGGGGTATTTTTTAAAAATTGTCAATTATCACATAGTAAAATGATCAATAAGGGTGTCTTTATAGCAATTATAACATTGGATTACGAATATTGTGAAACTAAAAATATAATTACTATTATTAATTAGGACTACGGACAAAATAAAAATGTATTGAAAAAATTGGTTCTCAGAATTTAGAAAGCATATTCAGGAACTTGGTTTTAAAAACCTAAAACAAGACATGTTGCATTTAATAAAATTGCAGTAACTGATTCGTTTACACAGTTGTACCTACCCTTTAAGCTTAAATCAATAGAAACAGAAAAAATGAAGGAAAATCTTGTTTACCTAAACAAAAACAAAGTTTAAATTTTTTTAAGGACCAAGTTTTTACCCAATGACAATAATAAACGACATAATACGCAAAATATTATAAACAGCCCAAAGGAAATACAAAGAGTGGCACATTTCTAAACAGGTTATTTTATGAACATTAAAAAAAAAATAAAGTTAAATTTAAAAAATAAAGAAATAAAACAAAAATGCATAACCTTTTAAAGTAGCTGTTAAAACGTTTATATAAAGTAAAAAATCTTTATAAATAAAAAATTACGAACAATTAAAAAACCCCGTACCAGTAAACGATACAACTTAGTAAATGGTGGTTTGTAGCAGTAAGTTTGGCTTGAATTTTGAACCTCGCAAATGGAAAACAGATTTCATGTAAAACATAGAAAAATAAAAGTTGCTATAAAAAGCTTAGAATTTAGGCAACCCTGTACAGGGTATTTAATTTTCGGTAAAATTTGAAATATTATACCGTGTATAAAATTGTTTTTTAAAATTATTATTAAAATTTAAATTTTAAAGGTATCAGTTTCATACATGGTTTTCTACTACTTCCTTTAAATCGAATTTTTCTCTAAAAACTATGGATACATAGTAATTTTGAATACTGTTTTGAGTATAAACACGGTGGCGCTGATCCAAAATAATAATTAATTAATATGAAAACAAATTTGTTGAATTGCGACACCAAGATGCAATCGTGGTGTAGGGGCTAACATATAAGTCTCTCACCGTAGAGACCCGGGTTCGAATCTCGGAATCAAACATCGGTACTTGTAATCGCTCGTCACCTCACAGATGGTCATGGCAAACCACTGTGCAGTATTCTGCCAATCCTAGGTAGTAGTTATTTAAACAATAACGCCCGTGGTGGCACTACTACGTTATCTAAAAGGTGCTGTGAAATGTAAAAACTGCATGTTTCAGTGCTTGGGTAACGTTGACGGGGTAAAAGATGGGTTAAACCAAGGTTGATAGAGACAAGGTGGTCAAACTTTTCATTTGACAGCCGATAAATGTTACGTCAAGGGTATCCTCAATTTCGCTCTTTCTTTATTGTTTTGTAAAAATCGTGTTATTCGTGTTTATATTTGTAAGTAAATAGTAGATTAAAAAGACTTTAACCATTGTATAAAGAACATTTTTAATTTAAAATTGGTTAAAAATGAACTCCCATGACGTCACAGTATCAGCTGTTTACTGTCATAGGCAACCTTATCTCTATCAACCTTGGAAATAAACGTCCAATAACCCGGCATTCACGGTACTCTGGTATTTAGGCGTTAGATGTCACAAAGACAAAAAAAGGTGGTAAATAATAAGGAATGGCTGAGCAAAATATAAAATAAAAAAATTAAACATAAATTTTTCCGTAAAACAAAAATGTATTATAAAGTTGGGTCTTACTTTATTCTTTGACTATAAAGTCTCTACCACTATGCGAAATTTAATTTTAAAATTAAATACATCAATAAGGGTCTTAAAATAAAAAACAACTAATAGGTATTATATCTTTTTAAAAAGCTTTTATACTTTATAATTTGGTAAATAAGAAATAGACAGAGTTTTACATAAGAAAAATCCTATATTTGGTTCATATCTCAAAAAATATAAAATTAAAAAAAATCTTACTTTCCTACTGAATTCTACGTAAAAGTATCTACTAATATCAGTTTAAACTTTTGTTGTAAGATAAAAAACAACTAAAATACAAAAAAAGGTCCAAAACTTAAAAAAACATATTTTGGCTGTATGTCTAAGAGGACCATAAAATATCTTTTAGTGTCATCTTTTGTTTCATTAAAAAGTAGCAACAGTGTGTGAAAACCGCAAGTCTTTATATCTTATAATAACCAAGATACCCTGCAATTGCAACGAAATTCGGACACCCTGTACATGGCTCTAAATATTCGTGCTTTAAATTTCAAAACCGTGTTTTTTCATTAAACCACGAATCTTTAAATAATCTGATATATTTATGTTAATGCTGGCACAAAGTTATAAGAGTAAGTACACCTTGTAAAACACTAATTTAAAACATTAAAACTTACTGAAAACCTCATTAAAAGTACATAAAAGTGGCTTTATCTGGATATGCCAATCAAAAAGCTATGAATATGTTTCTAAAGTAACAAACCAAAGAAACGCTTTTGCACGCACAAAAAGATTGTATAAAAACTAAAAGGCACGCGAAAATGTAATGAATTTTTTTCGTAAATTGTTACCTGTGTTTTTTAAACTAATGTTTTGAATTTACTGTAATGATGCCAAGCTTGGAAAACTACTATCAAATTAAGTTTTACTTTGGCCATTTTCACGGTTTTACCTTTATAGTAAAACTTAATAGCACGTTATGTCATAGTGTTTGCGTGGTGTCGTTTTGGATTTAAAGAGAAAGAACATTTTATGCGTTGAAAACTATTTTTTTAACACGCTTTTATTAACTTGGGTTGTAACTATCTATCCATCTGGCTGCCTATGTAACGGAATCTTTGAGCCTAATTTTAACCAACTTCCAGCTATTCGATTTCTTTGAAACTTTGCACACGTATTAAGGAAACATGACAATGCAATAATCTGCAAACAGTATCCCGTTATCTTTTTTGGATCGCCAGGAAAAAAATTCCATTATATTATAAAAACAACACCTAGGATGCCATCTGTTGGCAACATTTCAAACTTTGCTATTAAATGAAGAAGAAATTTTTTAGTTTTTACACAATTTGGTTAGTTGCACCATTGGTGTTCAATTTTTATGAACAATAAAAATTAATAAGTTCTTTTACACAATTGGGTTAGTTGCACCATTGGTGTTCAATTTTTATGAACAATAACAGTTAATAAATGCCGTTAACACGCTTTTTTATTAACTTGGGTTGTAACTATCTGGCTATGTAACGGAATCTTTGAGCCTAATTTTAACCAACTTCCAGCTATTCGATTTCTTTGAAACTTTGCACAAGTATTAAGGAAACATGACAATGCAATAATCTGCAAACAGTATCCCGTTATCTTTTTTGGATCGCCAGGAAAAAAATTCCATTATATTATAAAAACAACACCTAGGTTGCCATCTGTTGGCAACATTTCAAACTTTGCTATTAAATGAAGAAGAAATTTTTTAGTGGGTTGCAATATATTGGCAACGGTCCAAACATTGCCTGGATTGCCATCTGTTGGCAAAATTTCAAACTTTGCTACTTAATGAAGAAGAAATTTTTTAGTGAGTTGCAATCTGTTGGAAAAATTTTAAAATTTGCCACTCTTGTTCATTAAAAAATTTTTTCGCCATTTTGTCAAGAGTAGCAGAAACTAAAAAATGAAAAATAATTAATAGTTTAAAAAACTAAAAAACACGCTTTTATATGCAACCGAACTAAAAATTAGAAAATAATTTTTCATTAAAAAAAATATTGTCATTTCATAGTAAAAAGCGTGGGGTGATAAATATATTAAATGTTATAATTATTATATTTGCAAATATCTATGATGGAAAAGTTATGAAAAAATAGTAAAATGCACCCCACGCTTTTTACTATGAAATGACAATATTTTTTTAATGAAAAATTATTTTCTAATTTTTAGTTCGGTTGCATATAAACGCATGTTTTTTAGTTTTTTAAACTATTAATTATTTAATCTTTGGACAATCCACGAAGGCTGAAAGTCTAAATACTAACGTACCGTGAGTGTCTTAAGCGAGGTAAGAGGGAGTTTGTTAACACGGGACTTAAAAACTTGAAGATTTGGAGGGAGGAAAGACCTCCTCTGGCAGTAGGTTCCACAGTCTAGAAACTCTAGGGATAAAAGAACGAACGAAATGAAAAGTTCGGGGCCTGTCCAATTAAACCGTATAGAACGCGCGGCACCACGAGTTTCTCTGTTGGGAGCTGCAAGAGGAGGGACTATACTGGATAATTCGTCGGAACAGAAGCCGTAAAAGTATCTAAAGAAGAGCGATAGATCCCCCACAGCTCAACGATGGGCAAGAGAAGGAAGTCATTGAGTAAGTAAAGGATCATTAATAAGACGAACAGCCCTTCTTTAAATGGCATCAAGAATTCTAAGGGTTGTACGGGATGCCATTCCCCAGACATGAGAACAATATTCCAGAGAGGTTCGAATTTGGGACACATACAAAGTGTATAAATTGGGAGGAGAAAAATAGTTTTTGGCTCGGAAAAGAAATCCATGCTTTTTTGAAACCGCGGTAAAATCGGACCATTTAAAAAATCCAAATGAACGTTAAAAAAAATTAGAATAACTTCTTAATAAATTAGGCTCACTTAAAATTTAAAAATAAATAGTAGTAGGATAGCAACACATGAGCGCTAAAGTACTAAATATGGTAATTGTTCACTTATCGGAGACCAAGCCGATTTTGATACTTTCTGGCAAATGATAGTTTTTAAGACGCTTATTACGTATCTGAAACAATTTCTAGTCGGCAAGGTTTTGTTTTGAAGATTATCCATCATCAAATTTAAAAAGCAAATTTACCTTATTTTCACTACATTTCTCCTTCTTTTTGCAATCTTGATTTAAAGCCAAATTTACACTTAATATTTGATTTCCACCTCTTAAAAACGCCTTTTTCTATTTATTTTGCCCTTTTATTTCATAATATTGTAAAGCTTTCACAGTGGCGGCGCCAGCTTTTTTAAGTTTTGCGATAGCCGGCGGAAAAATTTGGAGGATGGGCAGGAAACTATGCGCAATTAGAGGGGCTATAAGCCCCCCTACCAAAATTAATATGCATTTAAAATACAGTTTTTTTAGGATTTAGTTTCGTATTATTAATGGGTGTAAAAATCGGCTTTCACTTTATTTGTAAAATTTAGAGGGCGTCACCTGCGGTATCTAGCAGGCATTTAAAATGAAATTAGGTTTTTAAGCCACTCTGTATTTACCATTTCGATAAAAATTCTTTTTCTTCAACAAATTTTACTTAACAAACCGATACCTTATAAAAGTTAATTTAAGCAGCCGTTTTTGAATTATCTGGTTAGTTCTGGTTAGTGTTTCAGTATCTAGAAGCCCCTTCAGCCAAATTTTGTTTTATACCTACACCTATTAATAACAAAATTATTTATATAAAACTAACACCAGATTAAACTTTTGACACCCTGTATCTCCAAAATCATTTAATTTTTGACTGGACCACGTTGGGTTAAATAGTCATATTTTGGCCTTAAGAATTTGTGGTAACATCTCTCCGCAACTTTTTAGACACCTTGTATATTATAAAATACGGCTTAAGCGCCCTCGCTGCACCAATGAGTGCAAAATTTCAATTAATCGGATACAGGGCGTTTTAAAATTTAGTACAAATATTTTATGGGCTTATTTTTCGGATTCTATAAACTTGTGTCCAAAAAATATACCCTCTAAGCCACTGCCATAGTAAGTTATAAAATAAGTTAAAAATAGTTTATTTTAAAGTGTGCTTACATTTTTTCATCAAGTCAACAAAAACCCAATGTTAGAGGGCGATATAAATGGTGTTAAGGCCTGTTACTAACCAAACTTTAATATGTACGATCAACTTTTTAAAAGTTATACCAGCATTTCAGCAACAGAAAAATACAAATTTTGGTTTCTTACAAACGGTTTTCGAGAAAGTCGTTTGGTTGGTAGAACATAAAAACCAAAAAATGACTTATTTTAATTTCACCTTTAATGATATATCTTATTTTGTTTAGTAAAGAAACATTTCATTATTTAAATTTTCAATTAAACTAACCGGAGAATTTTTTGAACATTTTAGATGAAATATATTATTTTATATTTAAATTTTGCACTAAAATGAACTAACCAACGATTTTATTTTTTATCTGATCAATACTCCAGATTAATTGGTGCGATCTGGTATCTAGGACTTACCGAATTATTTTTAGCTTTTAGTACATAACCTACATTATTTTTATTGTAATAAAACCGTTTTACATATTTTTTTATATGATTTAATTTTAAGTCTTTAGTTTTGTAGTAAGTAAATACTTCTCATTCTATCGAGTTCATTTATTTCAGAATAGGATCGTTTCTACTAATCAAGCCCTTTCATTAGATACCCATTATGAGGGATTTGTGAAAAATATGTAATACGCCATTTTGTGGCGGCGGTCATTTTGGTTTTTACTTTTTTTATGGTGAGCTCTATTCTATTAATTAAACCCTTTCATTTGATACCCATATTAAGGTAGCTAGTTGTGGAAAAATATGTCATCCGCCATTTTGTGGTGGCGGCCATATTGAATCTTAATTTTTTCATAGTAAGTTTTATTGTATCAGTGAAGCCCTTTCATTTTATATGCATATTAAGATTGTTGTGAAGTAAAATGTAGTCGGACATTTTGTATTGGCAGCCATCTTAGATTTATAATCATAAAGAATGGATTATGTTGTATTATATCAAGATTAAGAGTGCGTACCAAATTTCAGATCGATTTAATTTGACTCAAACAAATAAGTAACAAATAAATAATTAGGTCAAACTGAGTAAAACCTTTTAAAAACAAGGACAGTTTTCTTTTGGTTTTTCACATTTTTGTATTTGTACAAGATTAAACATTTTTTTACCGTGAATCCTTTTTTTAAGCAAAAGCATATACCATACACGAATTTCTTAAAAATTAAAATATTTTATATATTTGTGCAATTTCATTGTAAAGTTCATCCTTGGACAAACTGTATAAAGAAAGTCAAGTTTGGCCCTCTTTGATACTAATAAGATAATTGCGTTTTTTAAAACAAATATATATTTAAATATTAATACTAAATAGGAAAAATAGCTTTCTAATGTTTCAATAATTATTAGAGCATTACTCTACAATTGTTTCGCCTTTCTAGGGCTTCATCAAGAGTACTTCGTATACTAAATTAAAAAAAGAAATATTTACAAACAGAACCATTTAACACGTTTTTCCCAAAAAGTAAAATAATAATATTAGGGGTTTTATTATGCGGCCCAAATGTGGTAATAAATTTATTTATAATTGGCATATCTGCGAAATTTATTTGACTATTGGTAGAAAGAGTTGTATTGTCTATAAGTAATTTTTTAATTTCTAGTTGTTCATATAAATTTAATTTTTTACCTTTGTTTTCTCTATGGAGTAGTTTAACATTATTAAGATCTATAAAGTGGTTTTGTTCTATACAATGTGTTGAAATGCCTGTGTTTTTTAAACCATTTAAAATTGATGTTTTGTGTTCTTTTATTCTGTTTTTTATTCTCTTTTCACTTTGACCAATATATTCCGCATTACAGTCTGCGCAATTAACTTTATTAACACCTGACATTTCTAATTTTTCGGTTTTGTCTTTATTGTTAACTAATAATCTACCTAGGTTACTCTTATTTACAGACACAGTTTTACAGCCTAACTTATCTAGCCTATTGGATACATTATTGCTGATGTTTGGTATATAATTGATAAACTTAAAATTATTGTTTTTAGGAACCGTAATACTATAAAACTCTTTAGCAATTAACTTTTGTTTTTTCTTTGTTAACAATTTATCAATAAGTGATTCTTTATATCCGTTGTTTCTTGCTATTTGTTTAATAATGCAAAGTTCTTTGTTAAAATTTAATTGACTTAATGGGTAAAGTGACAAGTCTGTGAATTAAACTATGAAAATAAGATAATTTTATTTTCCATGATTGGTTCGATGCGTAATTTATTACCGTGTCTGTCGTCGTTGGTTTTCTGTAAATATCGAATTTAATGTGGTTGTCAATATTTTTAATGTTTATATCCAAAAAATTTATCTCATTTTCATGTGAATGAATGAGCCATAATTTAACTCTAATAATCAACAAGCCATTATTTAACTCTAATAATCAACTAATACACTTTTTTAGGAAAAACGTGTTAAATGGTTCTGTTTGTAAATATTTCTCTTTTTAAATTTAGTATACGAAGTACTCTTGATGAAGCCCTAGAAAGGTGAAACAATTGTAGAGTAATGCTCTAATAATTATTGATATATTAAAAAGCAATTTTTCCTATTTAGTATTAATATTTAAAAAATGTTTCACAAGAAACCAACCGCGGATACAATTCAGTGAATATATTTTTTTCTTGCTGCAGTTGCTTCTAAAAAAATATAAGTTTTTTTTGTATGCTGTAAATATAAAATATTTTATGCTTTATTTGTTTTCTAAGAGATTAAATTTAAACTGTAAATAGAAAACCAATTTTTTTTACCTTTCTTCAAAAAGAAATTGTATTGCTTTGGAGGAAACATATTACTTTTTTAAGAATAATTATTTTATTGCGCTGAAAGGCTTTCAGGAAAAACTTTTCACTAAAACATTTTATTTGAATTTTTTCTTGTTAATTTCCACAAAAGACCCTCCAGTCTTAGTTAAAGAAAAACGTAAAAAGAATGTTTCCAGAAAAAACATCGTGTTTTGGAAATTCGCATTTCCTAATGCAATATTTCTACAATTTCGGAATATGTTTTCTGTTTAGCTTATTTTTATTTTTATTGTTAATGTAGCTTACTTTTTAAATTTAGGAAACATTACTGTAAAATGTATTTTCTTGGGAGTTATAAGTTCAATGTCAATTGACCATAATAAACAATAAATTAATTAAAAATAAACTATAATAATTCCAGTTTACAAAAACTAAAAAAGACGCTTTTAAAGCATCACACTAAAAAATAGGAAAAAAATAGTTTAAGAAGAAACTAAAAAACACATTTACAGCACATCAAACTAAAAAGTTAAAAATAATTTTTAAAATAATCTGACCAAAATACATACATCAGTATTGTTTCTTTAAAAGTGGTAGACAATGTTATGTTTTCAATAAAATTACTTTTTAAGAGTTCCATTGTCTTTATTTTTTAAGTGATACACGACGTTTCTCTCTCTCCAACTGGTTTCAAGCGATAACTAAGACCACTCTTAAAAAACTACGACTTATATACTAGGTTTGTTCCAGCAGAATGCTGGAAACATGTTAGCAACAATCGTAAAACCCAGAAATTGTTACAAACATTTGTCAGAAATGTTGGCAACAGTTTTCTGCTGAAACGAAAAATAAACAAGGCGTGCATACTGCTTATACGTCAATACAAGAAAGGTTATGTTAACAATTTGTCAGTAATGTTTGAAGAAAGTTTGCAAACTGTTCAAACAGTTTCCAACATGTTTCCAATATCTTAAAACTACTGCTGTAACAACAAACAATTGTATACTGTTACAAACATGGCACTGCTGGAACGACAAATTTGACGTGCGCAGAATCAGAACGGTTGCAAACATTTCTAACAGCCTGCTGGAACAAACCTATTATGAGTTACTCACCGAAGCTTGACCGATTTTTCAAGGTTCAGCAACGGCTGCTAGATATTTGAGGTGTCGATACCCGGCTTGCTAAATACATTTTTGTTGTTTAATATTACAGCTGCTTCTTTATTTTTTTTCTAAAACATATTTCGGTCCTAGCTATTGCATCAATCTTCTTATCAATCTGTGGTATTAATCACACAAATAATAATTGGGCACCTTAAACTTTTTTCATAATATTTACTCTAAATACGCTACGTTTAACGGTTTTATTATTTGTCTGATCAATAACCCAGATTGATGAGAAGATTGGTGCGATCTGGGAGCTAGGACTTACCGAATTAGGTTTTAGCTTAAAATACAATAAAACCGTTTAACAGAAAAAACATATACAGGGTGTAATTTAATTGATGGCTAAAATGGCTGTATAATTCCTTAGCTTATTTTAGAAAAAAAGTTCGTCTTATTTTCTAAACGTCTTGTGTAATTTTCAAAAAACCAAAAATTTCGAAAACACTTATTTTAGTAAAAACTGTTATACTGAATATAAACCTTATACAAATAAGTATTTATTATTTTTGTTACATAATTGCAGATTGAAAATTATAAAACCTAATTAAAAAAAACATCCCGCAATGCTTCTTTTATGGTCGAAAAATATGCAATTAGGTAAGTGATTTTTTTTCTTTTAAACTAAACAAGAAACGAAAAATGTATGGGATAAAAAAGCAGTATTTTTATTTGCTTGCTCTAAAAAAGCTTAAAAATTTTACAAAACATTTACACAGTCAGTGGCGTACCGTTTGTTTTTTTTTGGAAATATTCCTTCAGATGCCTCTTGAGACGCCACTGACTGTAATTAATAATATTGTCAAATTAAAACAAAATTGGGTAATGAATAGTTAGAATATTTAAAACATAATATTTTTTTTTTTTTTGAAATTTTAAGACTCTGTATCTTAAAAGTAAAGAGGTTTAGGACATATGTTTTTATTAAATTTTTTTCCTAACATAACCTGTATTTTCAGCCATTAATTAAATTACACCTTGTATATTTTATTGAGTTATATGAAATAATATACATATTTTAAAATTAAATGTACAGTTTTTAATTATCATTAAATAATTTTGTAGATTAAGTAAATATAAGAGACATTTATGAACTTTGCATGTTTTTAATTTTTTAACTAAACTGTTGTTTGTGCAAATTAGCGTTTCAATGCCCACTCATTGTATACCCGTGGATATTAATTACTTCTTGATTGTAGCAATTAAATAAAATACCACTAATGAGTTTTTAACGACATGTTTATTTACCAAAAATCATTTTTCTGTTTATATTTAACTAAATAATTTTACCCTAGGCAACCACCTTTAATAGTAAGTAATTTGATTAAAAAGAAATAAGCAAATATTATTACGGTAATAATAAAGACTCCTATTATAGAACAAGATATATTAAGGTCGGTCATAAATATTTTGACGGGAAAATTTATAGTATACATGTTTGTAATTTAGTAAAAGCTTTACTTTGTTGACAAAAGCTTACAAGAACATTTAAATAGTCCATGTTTAATTAATGTCTATGTTAATAATTGTTTAATCTATTTATTACAATTATTAAATCGTCTTAAAATAATACAAGGCTTTGTGAAAAATCACTATGACAGTATGAAAATCGATCAAAACAAGACATGTCTACCCTGCTAAAATAATATATTTCCTACGACCACTTGTGAAAATAGCAAATAACACACTGGTTTCATGCATAGAAAATGCGTTATCACACTAGTGTTGCAAAGTACTTTACAGCACTAGTGTTGCAAAGTACTTTACAACACTCGTGTGATATATATTATGATGTCATTCTGAAAACTGCTATTGGTTTTGCAAGTGACATATTTATTGTAGTGACAGTAAAATAGTATATTACATTACAAGTGTGGAAAATGACTAATTTCACACGAGTGGGAATATTGTTACACGAGACGTTAGCCGAGTGCGACAAACCCACGAGTGTATAAAAGTGATTTTCACACAAGTAATGTACACTATTTTTCCTACGACGACAAGTTATTTACCATAACAAATAAAAGTTGTTTGTCTTCACAGAAAAAAATAAAAAACAATTGAAAACTTTGCATCACTAGGGCGATATATACTTTTCCTTACTGCGATATATTATACTGTTTAAAAATATGTTTATATCAAAAATCACCTATCTAGTAGCTTTTTATCATTTTAGAATTAAAAAGGTCCTCATTTAAAAAATATTGCATGGCTTTTTCAATGTAAATCCAGTTAACAGCCTGGTAACTCCAAATTTATTTTAAATAACAATGATAGCGATGACAGCTTTATATTATACTTTGCAACACTAGTGCTGTAAAGTACTTTGCAACACTAGTGTGATATAAGGCATTTTCTATGCATGAAAACAGTGTGCTATTTACTATTTTCACATGTGGTCGTAGGAAAAACTTTTTTCTTACCCTAAACAGTAGAACCCAAATTAGCGAAAATCATCTTATTAACGTTAAGTTACTACGTCTACTCAAACAAGTGTTGTTTTGTACAGGGGCTCCAGGTTTTCCACCTTTTTTACGTAATTTACCTAATTTTAATAACTAATATAACAAATGTCAAAGTTTATTAAATATATTTAACTTTACAAATGTAAATATCTCCCCCGTGGCGCAGTGGACAGAGCTTTGATCTTCGAAGCCAGAAGTCACCGCTCTGGTTCGATTCTCAGCGGGGGAGACATATTTGGGTAGTAGTTATTTAAAAACAACGACCGTGGTGACACCCCCGCGGTGTCTAAAAGGTGCTGTGAAATGCATAACTGCATGTTTTAGTGCTTGAACAACGTTGACGGAACAGGGGGAACAATGGGTTAAACATCTAATAACTCGACACTCACGGTACTCTGGAATTTAGTCATATGCCTTCGTAGGAAGTCAAAAAGTGAAAAAAAAATTAAAACCCGGTAAATAACATTATAAAGGTATGAAGCATGAATTAAAAAAATATGATACTAAAAAAATTTCGGATTCTCATTTAATTCTACGGACTTTTTTATTTGACATTCTGCTAAATTATTAAAAATAAATGACGATTTGTCTTGGTCCATTTTTTGTAGTTTTGAAGCCTCTGAACAAAACAAAAAAATCAAAGTGAATCTTGTTTTTTAAAAAGCAAAAGCAGTTGCCATATACGACCTTCTTGAACATTTAACTTTTGGAACCATTTGTCCTATAGTAAAATCGATCTGTGGACATACTATAGATATTAAGAAATTTGAAGTTTTATTCTAATTAAAAAGAATTTTAATAGCAACCTAAACTTACTTTGCTTTTAAAACGTCTTTAATTCTCATTCACATTTTGGTTTTAAATTCCAATTTCTTGTTTAATTATAATATAATTATTCCAAAGATACACGTTTTGCTATTGTGTACACCTAGTATAAAAAAGTATACATTTTGGGAATTTTAAAAATATACATTTTTGGGAATTTTAAAATAAGTATACATTTTAACTAGGTTACTTAACTTTGGGATTTTTGTTAAATAAAGATATACGTGAGGTGTCAAGGTTTTTAAAGTATAAATTAAAACAATTTTCTAGGTTACTCTTATAATAATAAAATAAAAACATTAAACAAACTGGGTCGCGTAGAAATGCAAAACAAACACTGGAAAATTTAATATTTAAAGAAGAGAAAGAAACTAGAAATTTTTTTTAGATAAGAAGTAGTTAGTGAAGTCAAGTACAAAGTTAAAGTTTTAGTTAAGCCCCGTACGGGCTACCCCTAGGGGGTATGCCCGTACGCAATTAAGTTAGTCAAATAAAATGCCCGATATTATTTTTAAGGTAAAACACTTAAGCGTATCCTTTCTTCCCTTAACACCAAGAAATCGTCTGTGCTGGATGGCATACCAGCAATCGTTTTAAAAAAATGTGCTCCAGAACTTGCACCAATCTTAACTCGGCTCTTTCGAATTTCTTACGACACAGGTATCTTTCCAGAAATCTGGAAAGCTGCACGTGTTCAACCTATTCCCAAGAAAGGATCTAAATCTCTTCCATCTAACTATAGACCAATTTCAATTCTCTCAGTTCTTTAAAAAGTAATGGAAAAACTAATTAATTCACAAATTCTTAAGTACTTAGAAAAACACAAAATTCTGCATAACAGGCAGTATGGATTTCGCCACAAAAGATCTACAGCAGATCTTCTTTCCTTCGCATCACACTGCTGGAATAAGTCTCTTGAGTTTCTAGGTGAGTCCCAGATCGTTGCTCTTGATATATCAAAAGTTTTTGACCAGGTCTGGCATGCCGCACTTCTTAATAAACTTCCCTCCTATGGTCTTTCAACTAAACTCTGTACTTGGCTCTCTAGTTATCTAGCTGATAGTCGTATATCAGATATTGTGGACGGCCATTCTTCATGCTTTCATCAGATAAATGCTGGAGTCCCTCAGGGCTCAGTTCTGGCACCAACATTGTTTCTTCTTAACATCAACGACCTTCTCTCGTCCACAACTAATTCCATTCATAGTTTCGCCGACGATAGTACCCTTCACTCCAGTTTTTAGGTTCCTAAACCCATTACTAAACCTGACTTGGAAAACAAACGCAGAGCGATGCAGATATCTCTTTCGCAGGATCTTAATTTAATATTGGATTGGGGCGCTAAAAATCTCGTCAATTTTAATGCATCCAAAACACAATCATGTTCCTTTTCGCGAAAAGAGTCATCAAATACTCATCCTCTACTTATGAGCGGCCAAGTTTTACAGAGCAAAGACACCTTTAATCTTGTGGGCGTCACATTTGAAAGTAACCTTAACTGGCATAAACACATTGTATCTATAGCCACGGCAGCTTTAAAAAGCTTGGATTTCTCTTTCGAGCCAAAAAGTATTTTTCCCCTTCTAATTTATACACTTTATATGTGTCCCAAATCCGACCTCCCTTGGAATATTGTTCTCATATCTGGGGCATGGCGTCCCCCACAACCCTAAGCATTCTTGATTCTATTCAAAGAAGAGTTATTCGTCTCATTAATGATCATTCACTTACAGAAAGGCTTCCCTCTCTTGCACATCGTCGGGCTGTGGGGGATTTATCGCTTTTTTATAGGTACTTCCATGGCTTCTGCTCTGAAGAATTGTCCAGTATAGTTCCTCCACTTACGGTTCCCAACAAAGAAACTCGTGGTTCCGCGCGTATGCATCCCTATACGGTCCAACTGGACAGGCCCCGAACTTCCCACTTTGTTCGTTCTTTTATCCCTAGAGTTTCTAGGTTGTGGAACGTGCTGCCCGCGGAGGTCTTTCCTTCCCCCAAATCTTCATGTATTTAAGTCTCTCTTACCTCGCTTAAGACACCCACGATACGTTAGTATTTAGGCTTTTAGCTTTCGTGGTTTGTCCAAAGATAAAAAAAAAATAAGTTAAGTTGGTTTTAAAAAATGCAAAGTTAGTTTTGATGGTCCACCGGTCTCATTGCCAAGAAGATAGTTCCATATGGTACATTTGCCCAAGTGACGTAAAGTGGCCCTAAATATGTATTCAAAATTATACGTCCCAATATTTTTTCTGCGGAAATAGACAGCTGGCATTTTTAAATATATTGTACCTGCTTTATGTTGTATAAAAAACACACCTTCAACGTGTCATTCTTTTATCCAGGTCAATACATGTCGCTTTGAGTTGTAAAAACATGTAGCGCCAGCGGCACGATCCGATAGGATTCTGTTGTGAACGTTCAATTGTTTCACGTTCGCTTCAAAGAGCTTGTCTGTGCTTGCTTTTATAGACAAGCCATAAAACGGATTGTTTTTAGGAAAATGCTTTAATTGTTTTTTATCGACTCAAACAGGGGAGTGGTTTAAAATAAAAATAAAACATAATATTTAAAAAAATAGGTTTTCACCGAACTAAAAAAAGCAGAAACCTCTAGTCAATTCTATGTTCGACTGTATATTTTTTTCTGTATGTTCACCGATTACTGTGTCTTTTATGGGCTGAATTTAAAAATTATTTTTTTTAATGTGTTATACCCACTTACACTTAAAAAAAAATGATTATTTTTTGGGCATATTTCGAGTGAACATGTATTCAATTATATTTTCTGAAAACTTGAAATTATGCTGTCAACTAGTTTTCGAGCGATACGTGTAGGGGAAAGTGGGGAGGCTTCATACAGTTTTTATATTTTGCTTTGTGGAATGCCGTGTTTTAGGAATATCTCTTTTAATTTATGACATACTAGTAGCTTAGCTATTTTATATTGTAGTAGAACCTTAATATTATTAAAAACGACATGCGCGAGTTTCCATAAGACTTTAACAAAAAAATAACGAAAATGTATGATGTACCCCATTAGTGGGGTACATTCATTCAACCAAAGGGGCACATTTAACATCACTATTAGTTCGTCATAATTATTGTTTAATATTGTTTTATACCATACTTTATAAAAAAAAAACAGAAATACATTTTTTTAAGATACTAAACAAATAGTAAAATATAAAATTAAAAAACAGTTTTTATCCAAATCTGTAAATGCCTGTTTTAACATCGCAATAGTTTTGTGATATGAACATAAGTAACGATTAGTGAACAGTGTGTCATTAAACGATCTTTACGTTACATGTATGGTTAACTACCAAAGACACTTATTAACACTCTTTGTTTTAGTCAGTTAACTTTATTAAAACTAACAATTTCAAAATGTAAAAAAATATTGCTTATACATTATTAATTATATCAAATTAAAAAAATCTAGTTAACACAAAGATACCTTCTCTTACAAAACCTAAAATTAATATGCCTATGTTATTAACAGATTATGGTCTAAGATCTGTGGTAATATCATTACTATGTCTGATAAATTAACTGATCCTTGACATCTAAAGACCAAGTTTATAAAGCACCCTGTTTTTTTTTGGTAAAAATGAAAGTTAAACTACTTTATATAATATTTATAACTATAATCGTCTGTGTAACAAAAAATAGTAGTTAAAAAATATTCATAAAGGGCCAGGGGTACATATGAATGTGCCCCATATACTTGTGTATGAATCTGCCCCATCACATGCTAATTAATGAAAAATATGAAATAGAAAAACCGTCTTCATCTATATTAATTTACACATTAAATAAGTGCCTTTGTATTATTATAATTAGGATTAAATAGCAATAATTAATCCGAAAAATACTAAATGGCCATAAAATATGTCCAAAGTTACGTTATGAAATTACTTACGTGAGGCAAAAATACGTTCCGTGTTGTGCACTCGATCTTACCGCACCGAAAATTCTGAAACTTCACTAGTCTGTAAGCACACATAAAAACTGTGCACACCCACTTACGTCACTATTTTACTTCGTGTCTAACTTCATATAAACTCAATGTATGTAGGTGCCCCTTGTATGAATCCACCCCACTTTCCCCTATTTGTAATTTTTTTGTCAACTTAGTGTATAGGTTTATTAAAACGCGTTTTTCTCCAAAAGTACTAAACCGATCCCTCCAAAATTTGGACACAAGCATGTTAGATACATTTTTTTTCATACCGGTATGGAAACCGAACCCTTGGTTATACGCAAATCATGCATTGAATCCCTTTCACCAATTTGCTATGTACTCTCCGAAAATTCACCGCGGCAACGAGCCAGCATATTCGAGTAAAACGCAATTAGGGGCTCCTTGCTTACACCGCTTCCGTCTTTTGTCGGACGGCGAAGCGATCCCACCTCGAATATGTTTTAGCCATTTAATTCCTTATGGTTAGCCAGTTGTGTCCACACCTATATACTCAAAGGTTTTATTTTGCGATAATTTTTTTTTTTTTTTCATTAATAATTTAACGATTTAATTTGACGCCAAAAATCGATTTTTGTGTTTGAGAAATCCATTTTTTTTTGCTTTTTCTTTTGATTAATTTATAGATTATATATTTTTGTAACCAGATACGTTTGGTTTTTTCATTTTAGATAATCCAGTCCAGAGATATAGCGGTCACTGCAAAATGTCTTTTTAAGAGGAGCACACGAGGCTTTTAAAATAATTTTTCTTAAAAAATAAATTCGCTAAGTATACAAATCATATGTACAAAATTTTAAATTTATAAATTAAAAGGGCATTTCAGAAATAATTCTTGAAAAAATTGACTTTTTTCGGTCTTCTAACTGGATATGACCTGTTAAAAAGCGCACTTTTGGGTGGACCCATTATAACCAAGTCAGCATATGGTAAAATCCTGAAGAAATTGACAAAAACCCTTAAATTTGAAAGACACGAAAATGTATTTTTTACCGACTTATAGATATATAAATAATAAACTAAATTTAAAAAATAAACTGTTTTTTAAAAAATATTTAAACAGGCTTAGAAAAAAACTTAACCGTACTATAATCCTAAAAATAATAAATAATAAAAATTTAAAAATAAATTCTGCTAATAATATACAGGATGGCCATGGCCATTTGAAAACGAAACAGAGCTGATTTTGGGCACTCCAGGTCATTTAAGGAAAAACGCTGTGATCTGTCAATTTTTGATTTTAAGAGGAAACATGTTTATTTCACTTTTACCCCTGAACTACTACCCCTTATCAGATTTACATACATACAATTGGATAGAAAGAGTGGTAGAAAAATACTCTATTTTGAAGATTATTTGATCCTGATTACAACTGACAAGTTTGAAGTTTCTCCTCTTATTTCCGTTGATATTACAGCTTGTCAATATTTGGATTTTTATTTTTCAATGTATAATATTAAATTACCTGTAAAAGCATGCTGCTTATGGGATAGAGTGAAAAAGGTGTGATTTACCGGTAAAATTTAAATGAAATCCCCCTTGCCAGAAAGAATAATAATTAATATTATATTAATAATAATATCTTATTTTAAAGATCGTTTAACATTTATTTTCTTATCTCCTTACAGGTAAAAATAAAAGGCTTTTATTTTTACCACGTCACAGCAAAATGGACTACTTCTACAACTTATATATCTCTAGTTTAAAGTAGCTTGCTCTTACAGGTAATTTAATATTATACATTAACAAAATAGAAATCAAAATTTTGACAAGCTGTCATATTAACGGAAAAATTAGTAGAGACTTCAAACTTGGCAGTTATAATCAGACATGTAAAATAGGGTATCCATTTAAGGTTTTTGAAGTAATCTCAAAATGTTTCCTACTAAAATAAAATATGGCCGTGTCTAAGCGTCTTTTCTTAAATGACCTGAAATGCCCAAAATTAGCTCTGTTTCGTTTTTAAGTGGTCACCCTGTATGTACAGGGTGTCCCATTTTGGTTGCAACTGCTTGGTATCTCCGATATTAATAAAAAAGGACCTTTCGGTTTTTGCGACCCTAAGCTACTTTTTTGTGAAACGAAAGATGCCATAAAGAGAGCAGTCATGGACCTCTTAGTTTCTAACGCTACAGTGCGATTCTCAAAATATGCATTTTCAGGTACTCCTTGTAAAAAAATCTTTTTAACTTAAAATACAGTGGCGTTGATAATTTAAAAAATAAAATCTTTTGTGGACTTTTTGCATAAAGTATTATTATTAAGTAGCGGGTTTAAATTTTAAAAAAGAGTTAGTAAAATAAAACAGTTCCAGTCACAAATTTATCATTTTATTGGGGCAAATAGATTACGCTGAAAACTGACCACACACTAAAACTGTTATTCCAGGCCTCCGTGAGTAATTGTGCGGATTAGTTTTATGGCTCACACTTCATTAATTTCCACCCAAAGTTGTTATTACTGCCAGTTTTTTTTTAAACTTCTGTATAAAATGCTTTTATTTTACTTTCATTGTTCCTCCTGTTGATTTAAGGGAAGTGGATACTCATATTAAATAAATTTTCTAAATGGACTCTTCTGTCTATTTGGATATTAAAGGGTTCTTTAAAGTTAATGGACGTACTTAAAAATTATCATTCATTTAATAAATTTTCTAAAATAGAAAATAGGTTATTACAAAAGCTGGTTTTTCACTTATCAAACTTCTTGTCAAATAAGTTTGACCAAGTTCACCTTGAAGAAATTTAATAATGTAAAACAGAAAATTGGATATCTATAAAATTTAAGGTCGCCTTTGAAATTTGTTTGAAGGAATAGAACACGTCCTATTATTCTTCAAATATTTGATGCAGAGTTACCACCCTCACAATTAAAAATTGACAGTTAGCAACTACTTAACCTCAAATATATCGTAAGGGGCAGCGTATTTTGTTGTGTGTTTATTTAAATTGTATGTATATCTAAGGATTTTAAGGACAGCGTTTAACATTTAGTTATTTATAGTTACTTTATTAGTGTCTCATGTTTTAACTTTTATAAGGAAACAATCTCCTTAGTAAGTAACCTTGATATTTGCTTCAAAGAAGTTTGTCAGATATTTTCTGATTTACACTACCGTCGTCAATCAAATTGTACGAAATATTTGATCAAACAAGAAGTTTGATAAGTGAAAAACCAGCTTTACAAATAATTGTGGGGTGTTAATTTATAAATACCAATGCTAATATTACTGCCAGTTTTTTTTTAACTTTTGCATAAAGAGCTTTTATAGCACTTTCATTGTTTCTTCTGTTGATTTAAGGCAAGTGAACACCTATATTAAATAAATTTGCCAAATGAACTCTTTTGTTTGGTTGGATAATAAATGTTTCTTTAAAGTTGATGCTTTACAGGACGTACCTTAAGAGTCATCATTTACTAAATTAATTTAAAAAACTTAAAACTAGGTTATTACAAAATCTTTAACACATTATTCTGGGTTGTTAGTTTATTAATACTTAGGCTATTATAACTGCCACTTCTTTTAAACCTTCTGTTTAAAGTGTTTTTATTGCAGTTTCATTGTTCTTCCTGTTGATTTAAGGGAAGTGGACACTCACATTAAATAAATTTGCTAAATGGACCCTTTTGTCTGGTTAGATAATAAAGTGTTCTTTAAAATTAATGCTTTACCGGACGTACTTTGAGAGTCTTCATTTATTTGCTAAGTTTTAAAAAATAAATCGCAGGTTATTAGAAAATGTGTTTTGTTACTTTATAAGTACCAAGGCACTTTTATTGTGACTCCTGTTTAGGGATGCGTGATGTTCATCGATGGTATGAAAACATCGATGTTAGGTTGATCGATGGTCGATGTTTTGCCATCGATGGTCGGTCATCGAAAACATTGTTTTTTCTAACATCGGCATATTTGCCAACAATTAAGAATGTTTTATTTAAATAATTTAGTAAATATTTTTTATTTTCCCCACTATAATACTTAGTTTAAATTAGGTATACGTATATACTTTTTACTACGGCTGGCAACCGAAACCGGTTTTTCGGTTAACCGGTTTTCGGTTAGACTCGGTTTTGGCCAAAACCGAAAACCGGTATTCGAAAACCGATTTCGAATACCGGTTAACCGATATTTAAAAACCGGTTTTCGAATACCGGTTTACTGGTTTTGAAAAACCGGTTTTCGAATATCGGTTAACCGGTTTTAAAAGCGGTTTTCAAATACCGGTTTTTCGGATAATCGGTTTTTGAATACCGGTTTTTGGATAATCGGACCAAAATCGAGAAGCGGTTCTTCGAATATCAATTAATAGGTTTTTGGTTGATTGCGGTTTATATCTAAAAAAGAAAAACCGTTCATTTTGTAAAATCGGATATTGGTTGACAGATTATACAGGGTGGTTTATTTAACCTTAAACTGAGGTTTAGAAAAGCCTTTTTCGGTTTTGAGAACCGTTTTCTGTTTTCGGTTTTTAAAATCAATTTCATTGTATCGGTTTTGAAAACCGTTTGTTTTTTAGTTTTAAAAACCGGTTTCGGTTTTTCGGTTTTAAAAACCGGTTTTTAATACCGGTTTTTAAGACCGGTTTTTAATACCGGTTTTTAAAACGTGTTTTTAATACCGGTTTTTAAATATTCGGTTAACCGGTTTTCACCGAAACCGGTTTTGTTTTTTTCCGGTTTTTGCCAACCCTACTTTTTACCGATAGGTATTTCTTCAAGCCTAATCCATTAAATTTGAGAAGATCAGTGAAAAAGTAATATAAGTGACAATTAGAAAATACTACCCTATTTAAGATCGTAGTTAATTGCCAGGAATAAAATCCTAAAAAAGAAAAAAATATTATTATTATAAAATAAATTTTATTTTAACATTATTGCTCCATTGGAAGAAAAAAATGTTACTTGTATTACTTTTTTACTGACTCCCTCATTTATAAACCTTAACTGTGGAAAAAAGTATGTTAATTAATATTTACCAAGCAATAGCAAAAGTTAAAAGAGAAAAAAAAGATTCTACAAAACAAGAAGCCGTTTATTAGTGATTTTTTTAGTGGTATTGGTAGAAGTTTGGAAGATAATAAATTATTTTACCGCTGTCGTTGAGGTGTTAGGAAAATATGTTAAGAATCAGATTATCGATGGTCAGTTTTCGATGTCGCCATCGATGTTAAATATCAATGTTTAGCTTTGATGTCGCATCCCTACTTCTCTTGATTTAAGGGAAGTAGAAACTCATATTAAATAAATTTGCTAAATGAACTATTCTGCTTGGTTGAATATTAAAGATTTTTTTTTGATGGCGCTTTATAAGACGTATTTGAAAAATAATTATGTTGAAGGACGCGAAGTTCGGCGAATTGCGTTCGGTGGCAGCTTCCAGACGCTTCACTCTTGCTTCGATGCACATGCGTTAATATTTCTATCTCTCTACCAAAAAAGATACTTTGGCATCCTAAAGATACAACTGACGAGCCAATATACAACCTTGTATTTTTAATGGTAATATTTTTTCTACAAATTACAAAAACCGAAATTTAATTTACGATGCTTGAAAAAACATTCAAACATGTTTTAGTGTAAATTTTACTGATTTAAAAAAGAAAAAAGAGGTATTAATAGCTATATTTTGCCAGCAACGAAGCAAAGTAAAGGCTAGTATAATGATAACATCCACCATCTTCTTTTTCAGCGTTTAAATGTATTTTCTTTTAACAACACATAATTAGGAAAGCTACAACAACAACAGCTTGTCTGTCCGCGCCCATGACCATTTTAAATTCGATAATCGAAACTTTGCCGAAGTACAAAGTGGTATAGAAAGTCAACTCGAACTTGAAAATTGCGCTTCGCCGAAGTACCGTGTTTTATTATTCGCCAAAGTACGTAGTGTCTGGAACCGGCTTTAACTTGTACAACAATTTTCACTTTTACCTGTTTAACATTTAAAAAGAATGTAATAATAAAACTAAATTGCTTTCAGACTCAAATTTAACAGGTTTAATTGGATATAACGGATTACGCTTAAAACGGAACATACTGAACCCGTTATTCCAGGTCTTAGTGAATTATTGCCTGGATAAGTTTTATAGCCTTCACTTCATTAATTTGCACCATTTTCACACCCCATCCTAAAACTGCTATTGCTTCTAGATTCGTTTTATGGAACTCAGGTAGGTATTAATAAATTACTGTGTTAATTGTACTTGATGTGCTTTTTGTTTAATAGAGAAGTGGTGTGAATCAATAAAATTACAGACTAAAGCAAGGGTGACATCATCAAATTTGCATCGTTAATTTAAACGGGTGACCCTTAGAACGATTTTTCATGCTATATTTTTTTAGGGATAATAATCTGGATTGGAATTTTTCCTGAGGTGCCGTGTACAGGGTGTCCCATTTTGGTTGTCCCTTATGGGAAACTTGGAAACCATAAGAGATATTAAAAATCTGATACCCCATCCTCGAGCTCTTTTTGGAGAAAACATTTATGGTAAAAACAGATCATCGCTATCGCAAAGCGTTTCAGAGATACAGGGTGATTCTCGATTTTTTCACTTTTTGAAGGCCCTGTAGCTTTGTTGTTATTACAGATACGAGAAAACTAATTGCACATTATAAAGACACTTTTTTCCGTAGAATCCAGTGGCGTAGCCAAAAATTTTTTGAGCTGTCATTTTTGACATATGACCCAAACATGTTTTTTTTATTAGGGACACCCTATAAATGATTAGGTAATTAAATTGCTTCTTTTTTTCTGATTAAAATAATATATTATAGTAGGTGGTTTCATAATTTTTTACGTCAAATATTGGAAAAATTATGATTTTAAAGACGCATTGCGGCTTCTATCTATTTTTTAAATTGTTTTATATTTTTGTTTTAAAAGGAATCTGTCATTCCTTAGCTCAGGAGACATTTCCGTAGAAAAAAAACACAAAATTAGTTTACAACAACAATAATAAACAAGTTATATTAAAGTTTTTTTTTATTTTTGATATTTTTTTTTATG
Organism: Listronotus bonariensis; assembly: GCA_014170235.1. NCBI lineage: Eukaryota > Metazoa > Arthropoda > Insecta > Coleoptera > Curculionidae > Listronotus > Listronotus bonariensis. The sequence goes on along the minus strand of JACEGR010001649.1, from coordinate 111,074 downwards.
AATTCTCCATGTTAACTTTACCAATAGAGCAAAAAAAAACAAAAAAATATTTAAAGTCCAAAAAAAATCGAAAAATTTTTGACACACCCTGTATAACTTTGATTTTTATTTTTATACAACATTATCATACTAATACAGTACCAAAATTTTTTGCTTCAAATTCATAAATAAGGACGCTATGAATTTTTAAATTTAAACATAAAAATAATTATTTTTAATTTTTGGGACACACTGTATCATTTATATATATATAATAATATTCTTCCTTATCATATATATTATTCACCATAATTTCATCCTTATATATTCATAAATACAATTGTAGGAAATTTTTAAAATTAAAAATAAAAAAAAATCATTTTAATTTTTTGAGACATCCTGTATCATTTTTTTATGTATAATAATATTTCTCACCATCACATTTATCAAATAACAAAATTTCATCCCTTTATTTTCATAAATAAAATTGTAGGAAATTTTTTAATTTTTAAAATAAAAAAATTATTTTAATTTTTTGAGACACCGTGTATCATTTTATTATGCGTATTATTAATCTTCTACATCATATATATTATTTACCAAAATTTCATACTTATATATTTATAAATAAAGTGGTAGGAAATTTTTAAATTTTAAAATAAAAAAATGCGTCTTTAAAATCATAATTTTTCCAATACTTGACGTAAAAAATTTATTAAACCACCTACTATGATATATTATTTTATTCAGAAAAAAACAAGCAATTTAATAACCTAATCATTTATAGGGTGTCCCTAATAAAAAAAAACATGTTTGGGTCATATGTCAAAAATGACAGCTCAAAAAATTTTTGGCTACGCCACTGGATTCTACGGAAAAAAGTGTCTTTATAATGTGCAATTAGTTTTCTCGTATCTGTAATAACAAAAAAGCTACAGGGCCTTTTCAAAAAGTAAAAAATCGAGAATCACCCTGTATCTCTGAAACGCTTCGCGATAGCGATGATCTGTTTTTACCATAAATGATTTCTCCAAAAAGAGCTCGAGAATGGGGTATCAGATTTTTAATATCTCTTATGGTTTCCAAGTTTCCCATAAGGGACAACCAAAATGGGACACCCTGTACAGGGTTTTTTCGGTGTTTTTCATAGAGATCTTAGAAACTGCTGCAGCAACAGATACGGTTAAAGGGGCAAAAAATTGTAGTTTTTAGAGCTTAGTGTAAATCACTTCTTGTTTTGTCCAAAAAATCATATCTTACTAAATATATTGATTTTTTTCCCAAAAATTTGTTTTCTTCTATAACTCAGTTAATATTCGAAATAGAAAAAAAATTGTAGATAACTATATTTTTAATAAAAAGCTGTAATTTGATATTTAATGTAGTAGTACATTTTCTTAACCAGATCTAACTTCAAGAAAAAAAAATTTAGAATTTATTTATAAAGGTTTTTTAAACGTGTAACAAAACAATTAACAGTATTTTAAATGTGTGAGACTTTAAAAGACAAAATATATTACTTTAAATAATTAACAAAAACTAACAATTATCAAGAAAAAATCAATTCAATTACAAAATTTACTACAATAACAATTAAAATTGTGCTTTTTAAAAATGGGAACATTAGAGTTCAAACGCTGCTTTGGTTAGTTCTGCTTAGTTCTGGTTAGTTCTGCTTAGTTCTGGTTATGGTTAGTTCTGGTTAGTTCTAGTAGACGAAAGGTCCAATAATTTTGTTCCTCCACATACCAATCCATACATTAAATAAAGTTCTCCCTTAAATTCGTACCTGCTGGTTAGTTTCTGTTAATAAAGTAATTTCCGCTGTTAGATATCAATGAGTTGCAATAAAACAGTATGAAAATGTAATAAGTTTATTCTTTTTTTACCTTCTTACCCTAAAAATGTAATTCAGGGCCGTATTATGGTAAAATAAATATGCAATATTCTGGTGATGGAATTTTCTGTACGAAACGTCGGCAAATATCAAAGTGGCGATATGTAGTGTTTTAAGAGTGATGAAAGGATTTAATTAAATTGAAAAAAATATCAGGTCCGTATTTAAAAAAATTAAGTTGATGATGGTCGCCAGAAGCCGAAACGTCAGATTTAATATTTAATCACACTGAATTATAGAGCAGAAAAAAGTGGCCATAAAAACGTGTTTTTCATTTTAAGTTATCTTAATAAATATAGCCAGGAAACAATAGAAACCAAAATTGAAAATTCCGGTCTTTTTCGAATATCTTCGGAAGTACTCGGAATGTTTTAAAACGCAAAACGGCATTTTATTGAGCATCAAATTGCGCAACTTTGCCTTCATTTAACCGATCCTGTATCTCTTACGGTTTCCGAAATCCCAATGATGAGCGTCGAATACGAGCCACCCTGTACATAGTGTACATACCTTAGATTTTTTGAGAAATAAGTAAACGACATAGTTAATTAAGTCATATTTAACATATTAGACTAAAAATTACGATTGATTGCGAGCTAAGGTATGTACATACAGTAAAGTGCTGTACACTCTGCGCCCTCTATTATCGGATCCGTCAGTCTGACAAAAAAATGCTTAAAATTAAATTTGTAAAAATATTATGCTCTACAACTTTTATAATAAATATAAATGCGATTAAAAGTGAAAGAATTGAGATATTTGCAAAAAACTGATTTTTTGACATAAGCCTGTCATGTTTCGAGTTCCTTACACGATATCATGGGGGATTTTTAGGAGAGTATTTTTGTACCAAAATAAAGGTATGTACAGATATTCAGCTTATTTCGTAAGATTCCGAGATTGACTCTTTAATTTGACTAAGATGACTGGGGTATACAGTGTGTCCAAGATAAGAATCCTAAGCATGGGAATCTCAGAACCTATTGGAGATACAGCTTAGGTTAAATTAGAAAAAAGTTGTGTCTTTTAAAGCTTATTTACATGCCGTTTAAAAACTTGAAAAATTTTTATGGCCTGCTGAGATATTTGGCAAAAACAAAAATTTTACTATATCGATTTTATTTTTTTTTTTTTGACTTTATTTGAAGAGATATAAAAACTAATAACGCTTTTTCACTGGTACTTTTTAGCTACTATATGATGGTATTTTTAGATTTTATACCCTACGTTTCGTTTTCAAGAAACCATCATCAACTTTATTTTTATATGGCTCGAAAAAAAGTATACCCTGTATCCAATTTTTTATTACAAATTCAACGATGTATCACATGACATATTTTAATTTTTAGTTAAAAGAGAAATTTCATTCTTTTATTTTTTTAAGTTATTTTTAAGTAGGCCTTGCAAACAAATGCTTGGACGTTAATACCTGTTACCGTATCTGCAACATAATAAATTATCATTATAAAATAGTATTTGTCGTTAATATCCTGTTTGTCAAGTTGTTTTTTTTTAGAGCAATTGTTCTTATTGCTACTGTTGTCTTTATACGCAATACGCATTACTAGATTCAACAAAAATCTGCGTGTTAAGAAAATATCGAAACATCAAGAACATTTTGGGTTTAATATGTGGTGTGGAATTTTAGGAACAAAAATACCAGGTCCATGTATTTACCATACTCATTACCTGCAGAAAATGATACCTTCATTTATTTTTGCAGCACCAAATGTAGAATGTTTGCATGTCAAACTTAGATATTAGCTATTTACCAATAAACAATAATAGAGGCAACAGTAACAATAAGAACAATTGCTTTAAAAACAACAATTCGACAAGCAGGGTAATAAGGACAAATACTATTTTATAATGATATTAAATTATGTTACAGATACGGTAACAGGTATTAACATCCAAGCATTTGTTTTCAAGGCCTACTTAAAAAACCTTATATGATATGACATGTGATACATCGTTGAATTTGTAATAAAAAATGGGATCAGATACAGGGGCTACTTTTTTTTCGAGTCATATAAAAAAATAAAGTTGATGATGGTTTCTTGAAAACGAAACGTCGGGTATAAAATTTAAAAATACTATCATATAGTTGCTAAAAAGTGCCAATAAAAAGTGTTATTAGTTTTTTTATATCTCTTCAAATAAAGTCAGAAAAAAATAAAATCGATATAATCAAATTTTCGTTTTTGCCAAATATCTCAGTAGGCCATGAATTTTTTAAGTTTCTAAACGGCATGTAAATAAGCTTAAAAAAACACAATTTTTTCTAATTTAACCTATGTTGTCTCTTCAATAGGTACTGAGACTCCAATGCTTAGGATCCTTATTTTGGACACAGTGTATATTAGCCCAGGATATGGTTTGCCAACCCACCGGGAATTTATGTATTGATAACTTTTATTGTTAAAAATAATTATTTCATTAGAAAAACGAATAAGTCGTCCATTTATATAGCCGGATCTTAGACTATGCGACGACGGTGTATTTATTCATTTTAATTTCTCAGTCATGGAACTCAGGTATTAATAAATTACTGTTGTAATTGTACTTTAGATGAGCTTTTTAATATCAAAGAGGTGTGAATCAATAAAATTACAGGCTAAAGCAAGGGTGACATCATCAAATTTTCATTGCTAATTTTAAGGACTGACCTTAAAACGACATTTCAGGCTTTAATTTCTTTAGCCATAATAATATGAATTGGATATTTAAAGCGGTAACTTATAATTATTAAAATAATTTCTTAGAACAATGTAATACAGTAAAGAAAACTATTTATTTCTTATTTTAAGCAAAACCGATTTTAGAATCTACAATTTTCAGTAAGATTAATACAATAATATACTGCGATACAATTGAGCTGCAACCAGAGTGGCTTTCCAGTGATGCATATAGAGCGCGCTCGAGTAGCTCAGAAGCATTTTGTTCTACTTTATGGCGTTCCAGTGACGGAAAGTGTTATGCACTGAACAACTTCGTTTTTATTTTCTTTTGCCCCTCATGCACCAGCCCCTCTTTTGGTTTTTGTGCTTTAAACATGTTTTTTATGGTTAAATATGGATTTTTTAAAATTATTTGTTTAAAATAAAATTAGAAATTAAAAAGAGATTATGATTATAAAGCCAAGAAAGGTTTAAAAGAACGAAGCTTTAAAATGTCTTAAAGTTATCTCTCTTTCCTTGTCTAAGGATGCGTTCCAGTGACTAACTTTTTATAGCAGATCAAGAGCTTCAAGCCCTGGAACGTGACGCACACAAATTTTTGTCACTGGAAAGCTACTCGGATATTACTTTGGCAAAAACCAAATCCTGTTAAAGAAATATTAAATTAAATAAAAAAAAAAACAAATGTGGTTTTAATGCAATTTACTAAAAAAATATACAGGAAAAATGCATGACCTTTTGAAAACCTGCTGTATATTTGATTGTTAAAATACAAAAAAATACACCACTTTATTACACTTTTTTTACTTTAATACTACTAAAATAGTTAAAAAATAACTTTTTTTAAATATTTTACCGATTTTTTACAGTTTAAATTAGTGTTATGTTTTAATGCCTACTAAAACTTATTTTATAATAGATTTATGCACACGACAAAATTAAACCAAAATTTTATGTTACCTCAAATGGTATTTATCACTAAATTTAAAATTTATCGGTAAGCCAATTAATTTATTAAACATTATTAAAAAATATTAATTATATTAAACTCGGATGACGTAGAAATTTAAGTTAATACCGTTATAGAAAAAAATATAGTACGCAACGCAACGCAATAATTGCCATTAATTACCAGCATGAATAAAGTGTCTTTATTTACTCCTATTTGTAAAAACAACACATTGGTGCACTTAGTACATAATGGCGCATTTTTGTTGACCTTGCAGGACAGAGCGAAAACTTAAAATAATAGAACTCATTTGATTACGCAATCTCGATTTAAATTTTTGAAATAAATTTAATGATGTAAGTAAATCATGGCTAACTTGATTCGTTTTGGAGATACAGAGTGTTCTTCAAACTTTGTGAATTTGGCCAGACACTTGTAACCAGCTTGATGTTACAAATAGAAAAAAATGTAAATAGAAAAGTCTTTGTAATTTTTACGTAGGATTTAGTGGCGGACTTATATGTTATCCATTGCCTTTTATTTTTAAGTTGGATTTTTAAAATCAACGCTCTGTATATTTTATTATCAGTTAAAAAGTGTCCTTAAAAGCTATAAGAAACACAACACTATTTTTTTGGATTGTAATGAAATTTGTTGTTATTCACAACAGTAAAGGACTTAATTACCTTTAAGTTAAATAAATTTATTAGGCTCAGTGGCATTTTCAGTGGCAGATGAACAAGTATTTTTAAAAAATAATAATGTACGCCACTGACTTTTGTACAGGTTTTATAGTTTTGTGAAATCAGGCAAATAAAATTACCGCTTTACTGTCTTATAATCAACTTCCCTGCTATGGTCTTTCAACTAAACTCTGTACTTGGCTCTCTAGTTATCTATCTGATCGACGTATATCAGTTATTGTGGACGGCCATTCTTCAAGCTTTCACCAAGTAAATGCTGGCGTCCCTCAGGGCTCAGTTCTGGCACCAACATTGTTTCTTCTTCACATTAACGACCTTCTCTCGTCCACAACTAATTCCATTCATAGTTTCGCCGACGATAGTACCCTTCACTCCAGTTTTCAAGTTCCTTAACCCATCACTAAACCTGACTTGGAAAACAAATGCAGAGCGATGCAGATATCTCTTTCGCAGGATCTTAATTTAATATTGGATTGGGGCGCCAAAAATCTCGTTCAATTTAATGCATCCAAAACACAATTATGTTCCTTGTCGCGAAAAGAGTCATCAAATACTCATCCTCTACTTATGAGCGGCCAAGTTTTACAGGGCAAAGACACCTTTAATCTTGTGGGCGTCACATTTGAAAGTAACCTTAACTGGCATAAACACATTGTATCTATAGCTACTGCAGCTTCCAAAAAGCTTGGATTTCTCTTTCGAGCCAAAATGTATTTTTCCGCTTCTAATTTATACACTTTATATGTGTCCCAAATTCGACCTCCCTTGGAACATTGTTCTCATATCTGGGGCATGGCGTCCTCCACAACCCTAAGCATTCTGGATTCTATTCAAAGAAGAGCTGTTCGTCTAATTAATGATCTTTCACATACAGAAAGGCCTCCTTGCCCATCGTCGGGCTGTGGGGAATTTATCGCTTTTTTATAGGTACTTCCATGGCTTCTGCTCTGAAGAATTGTCTGGTATAGTTTCTCCACTCACGGTTCCCAAGAGAGAAACTCGTGGTTCCGCGCGTATGCATCCCTAAACGGTCCAACTGGACAGGCCCCGAACTTCCCACTTTGTTCGTTCTTTTATCCCTAGAGTTTCTAGATTGTGGAACCTGCTGCCCGCGGAGGTCTTTCCTTTCCCCCGAATCTTCAAGAATTTAAGTCCCGTGTCAACAAACTCCCTCTTCCCTCACTTTTTAGGCTTTTAGCCTTTGTAATTTGTCCAAAGATAAAAAAAATACAGGGTGTTCCATTTAAAAAGTTTTTTTTATCATTTTGACATCCCATGAAGGAATAAGCCTAATTACTAAAGTACCGTAAGTTGTAAGATGTTTAACACATCGTTTCCCCTGTTCCGTCAACGTTGTCTAAGCACTAAAACATGCAGTTTCGCATTTCACAGCACCTTTTAGACAACGCGGTAGGCCACCACGGACATTATTTTTAAATAACTACTACCTAAATATGTCTTCCCCGCTGGGAATCGAACCGGTGAGGCGACTTCTGGCTTCGAAGATCAAAGCTCTGTTTACTGCGCCACCGGGGAGACATACTTAACAATAAAAAAATGTTTTTAAGACACCTTATATATTAACTGGTGCTGTCAATAAAAAAAATCTTTTCAAATAAACATTTTTTATTTTAGGACTTTGTTTTTGTATCTTGTACAAAGGCAAAGGTATTTTGTGTTTAAATAGAGCTAGGATACCCTGTATAGATAAGTTATAAATAAAAAACTACGTCTGTATTTTTAGGCAGATTATTTACTAGAGCTAAAAATCTTTATTTTAAAAATGTATATACAAATATAAAATAATGTTTAAAACAAAAACTGAAAAATATTTAACGCATTAGGACATCAAAAACGACGATTTCAGCAAAATTGAAACAAAAACTGGCACAACAGGAAACACAAAAACTCTATTTATTGTTCCAAATGGTTAAAATAACATTTATGTCGCTCACATACGGATTTGGACACCACAATAAAACCAACTAAAAAGCTAAACTGCTAAAATGATGATTGTGCCACACAATCATTCTTTTAATAAATTTTTAACAACAAAATGGAAAAATGCTTTTTTCTTTTAATTTTCTTTTTTTCTATTTAAGTTAATATACAGATTTTATTATATTTTTTACAGGGTGAATACAGAGTGTCCCAACTCTATTTATACACGAAATAACTTCGCTTCTGTACAAGATACAAAAATAAACATAAAATAAGAAAAGTTTATTTGGATACACTCTTTTTAATAACAGTACCAGTTAATATACAGTGTGCCTCAGAAGCTGAATTTTTATTGTCAACCAGGTCTTTTTTAATGAGACACCTTGTAAGATTTTAACCCTGTATTAAATTCTACATCAAAAATGTATAACACATTAGTGGTACGTAAATAATTGCGGGCTTTAAAGATATTACCAGTATGCTAATATACTGATTAATGATTAAAAGGAAAGAAAAAATATTTTGGTTGGTCACTGTCAGACCGACAAATCCAATCTAATCTAATATATTATATAAAATGCTAATGTACGTTCGTGTGTCCACGATTTTCGCTATCATCCGCAACTCCGATCGACTTCCCGTCGGGGTTACAAATACCCCTTGGTCTCCCATTGTGAGTAAGGGAGTTTGGTCGGGGTGGGTGGAAGTGGGTGGTTGTGGGTGGCAAAAATGTAAAATATTATCACTCATTCTTGACAAATTGGCGGAGACACAAAGTTCTGAAAATTTTTGGAATCATCTAGAAAGTAAGTGTAGTGGCGCCATCTGTTGTCGAGTATTTGAACTTCCTTCAGAACAACGGTTATTTGGGTCTCATATAAACTCCCGAGCGAAGCCGGGAATCATAGCTAGTAATATAATAACATTGTTATTAATAACATGTTATTATTTTATTTTTTACTCTGACAGTGACAGAATTATTTAAAAATGATAATGACCAAAATATGATTTTCTTTCTTTACTTTTAATCGTTAATGAGTATATGAGTATATTTTTTTATCTTTGGACCATCCACGAAGGCTGAAAGCCTAAGTACTAACGTACCGTGGGTGTCTTAAGCAAGGTAAGAGAAAGTTTGTTAACACAGGACTTAAAAACTTAAAGATTTGGGCGAGAAGGAAAGACCTCCGCTGACAGTAGGTTCCACAGTCTAGAAACTCTAGGGATAAAAGAACGAACGAAATGGAAAGTTCGGGGCCTGTCCAGTTGGACCGTTTAGGAATGGATACGTGCGGCACCACGAGTTTCTCTGTTGGGAGCTGCCAGAGGAGTGACTATACTGGATAATTCGTCGGAGCAGAAACCGTATGAGTATCTATTAAAGAGCGATAGATCTCCACAGCTCGACGATGGGCAAGAGAAGGAAGTCTTTAAGTAAGTAAAGGATTATTAATAAGATGAACAGCTCTTCTTTGAATGGCATCAAGAATGCTGAGGGTTGTAGGGAATGCCATTCCCCAAACATAAGAACAATATGCTAGAGAGGGTCGAATTTGGGACACATACAAAGTGTATAAATTGGAAGGAGAAAAATACTTTTGGCTCGAAAAGAAATATAAGCTTTTTGAAGCCGCAGTGGCTATAGATACAATGTGTTTATGCCAGTTAAGGTTATTCTCAAATGTGACGCCCACAAGGTTGAATGTGCCCCGCTCTGCAAAACCTGGCCACTTATAAGCAAAGGGTGAGTGTTTAATGATTTTTTTCGCGACAAGGAACATGATTGTGTCTTGGATGCATTAAATTGAACGAGATTTTTGGAGCCTCAATCCAAAATCAAATTGAGATCCTGTGAAAGAGATATTTGCATCGCCCTGCGTTTGCTTTCCAACTCGGGTTGAGTGATTGGTTTGAGAACCTAAAATGTGGAGTAAAGGGTACTATCGTCAGCATAACTATGAATGGGATTGGTTGTCGAAGAAAGAAGGTCGTTGATGTGAAGAAGGAACAAATTTGGTGCTAGTACTGAACCCTGAGGCACTGCAGCATTAATTTCGTAAAAGCGTGAAGAGTGGCCATCAACAATGACTGATATACGTCGATTGGAAAGATAACTAGAGAGCCAAGAGCAGAGTTTAGTTATTTTACCATTATGCTGATATACTCATTAATGATTAAAAGGGAAGAAAGAAAATAATATTTTGGTTGGTCACTGACAGACCGACAAATAATATAACAACATAGTGATTAATAACCTTTTATTGTAAGAACTACTAAAAACCAGCAATAATTAAAATGTTGCTGTTTTTTAGTACAATTAAGTAAATGTGTGTCTAAAATAAACTAAATTGCTGACATACCTATTAGTACTTCCTTAATTTAAAGGTTCTTAATCACATGTTATTATTTTATTTATTACTCTGACAGTGAGAGAATTATTTAAAAATAATAATCACCAAAATTAATTTTTATATCTTTATAATCTTTCTTCACTTTTAATCGTTAATGAGTATATGAGCATATTGCTAATATCTCAAAAACAAGCAATAATTGCCATGTGGTGTGTTTTACATTTTTCATGTAAAATTTAATACACCGTTCAAAATTTAATAAAACATACAGGGTGTTTAATTTAAAAAAAACCTACTTGACAATAAAAATTATGTTTGTGAGACACCTTGTATATTAACTAGTACTGTCAATTAAAGAGTGTATCCGAATAAACATATTTTTAGTTTATTTTTGGACCTTGTACAGGGTAAATGTTATTTCTTGTGTAAATAGAGTTGAGACATCCTGTGTATGTTTCGCTATGAAAATTTTATTTGAATATAAAAACTTTTGACTTGTATGTATTTTGAGTTTTTTTATTATAGGCACTATTATTATAACTTATAATTCGTTCTATAAAAACTATGATTCACAAAAAATGGTAATTTTGTACACGGAATTTGCCAAAACTTAAAAACATTATTTTTCTCAAAGATTAAACTACCTTTATGTTTTACTTTTATGCAAAGCATCATTTAGATTTTGTTTTTTTTTGGAATTGCATTTTTAGTGACTTTATTACAGGGATATCAAAAAGTTTTATGAAATCGATTTTGGAGTTATTAAAAATTATAATTTTTTTAACTTGTATAATGAAATGACCTAAAAAACTATCAAAACTTGATTGAGAAACACTAGCTTTGTCCAAATTTTTACAAAACACAATTTTTTTTAGCAGTAAACGAATTTAATTAGGGAAGGAGATATCGCAAAATATGGAGTTTAATAAAACTTTTTATTTTTATTTTTATCGATTACAAACTTTATTTTTTTAAATTTCTTTTTGGTTAAAAATTAAAAAGAAGTTGGAGAAGAATCATGTTTTTCAAGTTTTTGCAAACCCTGTATAAAAATTAATATTTTCACTTAAGTGAATTATGTTTTTTTACAAGCATTTTTTATAAAAAAACGACGTTTTTTTGTTTTTTGAAAAATGAAAGTTTTGGTCCATTTATCCTCTTGGTAATCCCATCCGTGAAAAGTTTGTATAAAAAAAACATATAAACAGAAGACCGAAAATACATTAATTTGCAGGGTGATAAACTTTTTAAAAATTGTGTTTTTTTAATTAGTACATTTAATAAATAGATCGCATTTTATTAAATTTACCTAATTCGGAGTCCTCCTGAGCGGTACACCAAAAATATTTCTAACAAAAGAATGTACGCTACTGACTATTTTAGCAGTTTTATATTTTATTTAGATTAAGCCAGTCAAAGCACTTTTTTTAAAACTTCTGCACTTTTCTTGTATTTTACTAAAATTGTAAGAAATAAAATAAAATTTACACAATTTGATATGCCTTGCCGACCCAAGAAACATAGGTAAAATTAAAAAACTTATTTTTGAAATATTAGTTGGTTTAAATGGTAATAGTGTAAAATTTAGTAGTGTACGTGTTATTGTTATATATTTATTAATAAGATAAAATATAAAATTATTTAAAATAGAAAATATTTTTCTATGTTTCTTGTATAGAGCAGTATGCAATTAAAAGGATTTTATTAGTTTTTCTTTCTCAAGCTAAACAGAATAAAAAAAATCTTAAGAGCTAAAAAGCTGTATTGTTAGTTGTTTAATTTAAATAAAAGTGTAATTTAAATTAAAGTGCTAGTAATATTACTTTAAGTACCGCCAGAAACGCCACTTAACTGAATAAATTTAATCAAGTTAAAGCTAAATCACCTTTTATTTGCTACAAAAAACACTGCAAAATATTATTAAAATTAAATAGGAAAAATTAAAGATATTAATAAGACCTTATCTTTTTAAAAAGCTTAACACCCTGTATCTGAGTAGCAATCCATTTTCGGATCTATGTTTAAATAAACCTTTTTTTTCATATTTTTATAGTAAAATCTTCCCTAAATTTTCTTAACCACATTCTATATAGTTTTCAATGTATTTTAGTCCTTTAAACATAAATTTGTTATTTAATTTTTTTCTAGATTAAAAATGAAACAGAAAAAAACCGCTTCATTCTTTTAATTGAGTTTCTGTGTGTTGTACACTGGCAGGTAAAGCTCAGTTAAAATATGCATTAAGATAAACATTCCGGATAGAATGACGCATCCTACTCGCTATGTGGTTGCTTAAACCGGAGTATACACGCTCATGCAAACCTGACACGTACTTGCATGAAAGCAAATGTCAAATGAAGCCTTTGATACACACGATTCAGATGTACCTGTCAGTTCAGCGTCAGTTTTCGCAGCTGGTGGCGTGATCAACTTAAACATAAGCGTGATTCAGCGAAAAGTTTTGTTTATTTGTGTCAATGTATTAATTACTTTTTAACTTTCCAAAAGCATGGATAACCTTTGTACATATCTATAAAATCACGCAATACATCTTCCTGGCGTCAAAGAGCCATTGTGTTAACTCAAAACCAGCAATATAACCCCGTAAATGACGTCCCTAAACTGAAACGTTAACTGACACGTGTCCTATACATGCACAAGTTTGCACGACGCGCGCCACGAAAAATCAAACTCGGACATCGAGTCGCATGCCAAGCCAGATGTGGCAGTTTTTAATACACACGGTCAAATTTGCGCGCGAGCTTTGGCTTTTTGACAGTTTTGCATGACCGTGTATACCCCGGTTACGATCCTTTTCTTTCCACGCATTGGCTAAAAGTGCCCGAGACAGTTTAAATATGCACGACGTGTACAGGGTGGCTCGAATTCGACGCTCATCATTGGGATTTCGGAAACCGTAAGAGATACAGGATCGGTTAAATGAAGGCAAAGTTGCGCAATTTGATGCTCAATAAAATGCCGTTTTGCGTTTTAAAAAATTCCGAGGACTTCCGAAGATATTCGAAAAAAACCGGAATTTTGAATTTTGGTTTCTATTGTTTCCTGGCTATATTTGTTAAGATAACTTAAAATGAAAAACACGTTTTTATGGCCACTTTTTCTGCTCTATAATTCAGTGTGATTAAATATTGAACCTGACGTTTCGGCTTCTGACGACCATCATCAACTTAATTTTTTAAATACGGACCTGATATTTTTTCAATTTAATTAAATCCTTTCATTGCTCTTAAAACACTATATATCGCCACTTTGATATTTTCCGACGTTTCGTACAGAAAATTCCATCACCAGAATATTGCATAATTATTTAACCATAATACGGCCCTAAACTACATTTTTAGGTAAAAAGGTAAAAAAAAGAGTAAACTTATTACATATTCATAATTTTTTATTGCAACTCATTGATATCTAACAGCGGAAATTACTTTATTAACCGAAAATTTCATGAATATTGACATAAGATACAAAAAGGTAGACAACAAATCAGCTTACATAAATACCAAAATTGAAAATTCAGGTTTTTTTCGAATATCTTCGGAAGTACTCGGAATTTTTAAAACGCAAAACGGCATTTTATTGAGCATCAAATTGCGCAACTTTGCCTTTATTTAACCGATCCTGTATCTCTTACGGTTTCCGAAATCCCAATGATGAGCGTCGAATTCGAGCCACCCTGTACAATAAAACCCTGTATATTTAATTTTTAAAATAAATAATTTTTATTTAATGACGCATAAAGCAATCATTTTGAAAGCTATTATTTTTTAAATAGTTTTGACGAAACAAGCACACATGATGCTACATTTTTTAATCGATTTTTTTAATAAGATGTCAATTTTGAGCAAGGTTTGAGCAAGACTGATGAGACAGCACTTTTTGTAATCTGTCTATACTAAGTGATGGGTTCGAAGCTAAATCTGAAATCTGATCTATATTTTTCAACTATAAAATTACGTTGTCAAAAAGTCTTTAAAAAGCTTGGGTATTTTCCCTTTATGTAAAAGTAATATTCTAAAATTCTGTACAACTTTACTAAAATATAGTTTTTTTGTTTAGTTGAATATAAGTAAACAAGTACAAACAGTGTTGACTTCTTAGACTATTCACAACAGACCAAACATTACTTGTTTTTTCAATGCTAAAATACTGTTTGTTTTGTTGCCATGATTAAAATACTAAACATGAAAACACAAACGTGTGTGACAAAAAAAAACAAATCAAAATAATTTGCCTTTATTTATAAATACCTCTGTGTTGGCAACACTGTAAATAATATAATGACGAAGTGCATTTTGATTGCCAGGGGTGTGCCATTCTAAGGCAATAATAAAATAAGCAAAAATAACACCAAATAAGAATGTTTTAGATAAACTTGTAAAACTTTTCTAAATAAGATTTGGGTATGTATAATTTTACGTTTTATAACGTGGATATAAAAATATACCTCACATTTTCAAAAAATAACTTCATTTTGTTTATAAGAATGTGGGGTTACTGATTTATAATAATATTTATAACATAGACATTGATGATTGTCTTATGTATTTATTTTTTAAATAAAAACTTCTTTTAAAGCCCAATTGGTCATTTAGATGACGTAAAGAAACATGAGCGAAAATTATCCCAGACATCGACTAACCCTTTCTATACTGATAAATCCCCTTTTATATGTGTTTATTTTTTTTTATTTTAAATAAAGGAATAAACATTTAAAAAATAAATAAAATATAGAATAAAAACTGAATAGGTAGCTTAATTTAAAAGATTGTATTACTAAAAACGTATATTCCTAATTTTTTGGACGCCATTTAATTTTGCTTGCTAGTTTATGGCTTTTTTGTGCTCGCAATGTAAAATATGATGCCTATATATTATAATTTAAAACCAAGAAATTTTAGTTAGTAACTAACTAGACACTATATTAATATTTTTTTCACTAGCAACATTTATTTAATCAATAATTTAGTATATTTTGGTGAGTGTGCGTGTGTGTAAATCAGGAATTAAAAAGATAGAATGAGGATTTTTTAAATAACCACTTATGTATTACATTTGCTTAAAGGCAGTTTTACAAATAATATTACATTATTTAATTTAGGATTTATTCTCATAAAAGAAAACAGCACTAATATCATAATTAGTCATTTGTAAATAAGTTATGTATATGAAATAATTTAAAACATATTATTATGTATCTCATAACGAAATAAATACTAACAGACTACGCCAACAACGATGCGACGCCAATGAATTGCAATACAAACATATGTTTACTTACTTGTGAAATGACACATTGGGGTTTAAAAAGTATATTTTTTGCATACTTGGCATTCACGAACCATATTGTCGGTAATATTGTCCAATAATTTACACAAAAAACACTATAAGACACATGAAAAACTGAGAAAATCACCAGAACAACTATTTCTCACAAGGCAACGCTGCAAGTAATGGCGCATGAGAAGTGATAAAAATGCTACGAGACTAGCCAATCCGAGCCCGCTTGGAGGCTATGGCCCGTAGCAACGTTGTCGGGTTGTTTAGTCAATTTTCCGTGATTTAAAACAAAAAAAAACCTGTAAATAATTAAATATAATGATAATTTAATATGAACATAATAATAACTATAGAATTCTGATATCAAAATCACCTTAAAGTTTAGACGATATTCTTATACAGTATTACCAGTAAAAATTGTATTAACAAATAAATGCAAGCATGGCAAAAGCCAAGACTTTTAATATAAAATAGCAAAAGTGGCACTAGCGCTTGCTCTATGACTTAAGCAAAATTATCTTGAAAGCAAATAGTCCAGTCAAATCGGAGAAATGTTTAATGTCTGATCGTTATTAAATGTAAACAAGTTACGTCTCCTGTAAAGGATAAAAGGTCATTGGTTGACTTGGTCTTGAAGAATATCATTCAAGAAAAAAAATTATGCAAAATATTTCTCTTTATTTATTCAAGTTTGTTGCTTTTTAGTAATTTCGTTCACGACATTTTTTTAAACCACTGACTGACCTGACGGCTCGGTATTTTATTGTAAATATTATTTACGAAATTCCCAAGCAACAAACTTTCAATCGAAATATTTTGCAGCCGAAATTATTTTTTATTAAATTATACAGTGAGGTCCTAAAGTCCATCGTTCTCCCTTAAACTTCTGATTCGTTTGGTATATTTTTATGAAATTTGAAACGATAATTAATGAACAAAGTCTGCAATTTCTTAATATTTAATTTTAATTTAATAAAAGAATTTTGCTTTTTTGAACACACTTTAGTTCAAGAACTAAGTGTGATAAATATATATATATGTTTATAGAATCGCCTCGTAAAGTTTGTCGGTAAAATTACTGGACACCCTGTATGTATGTAGGTAATTAAATTGAAATTAATGAAAACTTTGATGTCAATTGGTGCCTAAACGGCACCAACGAGTTGTTCGTCTTTAATAAAAAGTACCTTCTTTTTAAGTTTTTGATTATCTTTAAAATGGCGTCCCCAGCTTTGCGATATCTTTCAAAATAAAAAGGTATGCTGTAAATAAATTATAAGTTTTAGGTCAAGTGCCTTCTGGCGGTATTAAAAAAGTACTTTTATCTTAAAATTTTAGATTCTGCAAAGCTTGATTTGTGTGCCAAATGTCAACTAGATTGGTTAAAAAATAAATGCAATATGGCAAAAAAACAAAAATAAAAATTGAACCTTTAACCCCTGAACTTGGCAACCAAAGAGATTTCGACATTTTGTCAAAAGACTTACTAACATTATTTTTTATTGCAGAATGACCCCTTAAAATTTTCTAACGCATTTTCCGAACACCCGGTATACAGGGTAGCATATTAAAATATTTTTTATTTAAATAAAACACCCTGTATATTATATCACAATTAAAAAGATCTCCAAGTTAAACCAAATTAAATATGTCTAACTTTATTAGTTTCGAAAATATGGCCATCTAAATATGGTATTCAGGGAATTATTAAACTACGTCATTTGCAGTATGTAAAGCTATTCTGGAATTAAAAAGCACTCGTCTTTTTGCCTGTAAAACCTTTAAATTTACCAAAAAAAAAGCAATATGAGAGCCTGAGTGTGCATAAATATGAAAATTGATTTTAAACATAGCTAAACATAAGTAGGTTCTTATATTTTTTATATTAAATAAATAAATGTATTTAATATCTTCTCTTTTGTACGCCAAATAAATTACTATTTCTGGTGGTTAAATTTGCCGGAAAAATTCTTTCATCTTCTCATTTATCAAATCTCAGTCGCCTAGTTATAAGAAGCTTCCAAAAAGTGTATTTTTATTTTATTACTTTTTTCCTTAAGTTCCATTACGCTTGTAGTAATTTTTAAGATGTTATGTTTAATTTGTTAATAAATCCTAATTTCTCTGTTGTTTTTCTTTAACTAAAATAAACTAAATATTTTAATAATTATGTGTAGTAATTTTTGGGTTTTACTTTAATTAAGAATTTTTACGTAACTATAACAAGAAAAAAATTGTAGAGTCAGTCTAAATTTATAACGATACGTGTTTTTACATGATGTCCAGTTGTACAAACCAGGTTTAAACTCAGTTCTGCTAAACTGAAGTCAGGCCTTTGAATTTTTAGTAAAATCTCTATGTCTTTCAATTGTCGATTTTAAATACCGATGGGGGCGCTGCTAAACGTAAACAAAGTCGAAAGAAGTAGGTAATATGCAGGTACCTAGCTTTAATCCTGTTATGGATTTCGGGTATTGAAACGGTTTAAAATATTATTGAAGTATCAATACAGCCGTCAATTTGTATAGATTTATGCGTATTAAGTGTGTTAAAACTCGATTTGTGAGTTAGAGTAGTGCCCTTGATGGTTTAACAGCCTTTTTTGTTAGTGGTAATTAGTGAAGAAAGGCGCCATGTAAAACTTTTTCGGAATGAGAAAAGAACTGTTTTTGACGCTAAGGTCAGTATTTTCATACCTTAATTGCACTCTCGATAGTTGGTGCACAGTGGAAGGAGAAGAAATCTTGAATTCCAATCATATCATTTTGATTATACACACGTCTTTTTATTTTAGATGTTAATGGCTCTTCTGATGCCATAATAAACGTTTTAATATAGGTGAAAAGAAAAACTTTTGATAAAAATAATAGCAAAACACACCGCTATTTACGCACAAGGCTTAAAAATGCGTGTTAAACATAACAAAGTAAAAAAATACCATTATATTTATATCCATTTCAATGGTTAAACATGTCTGATCACCGGTTTTCTTAGGTTGCGCCGTTAACTACCAGAGGTCTTATTAAACTTAGAAATCGCCAATTCCCTGACACTAACAGCAATATTAAGATTTTACGAAAGTTCAAAGGCCTGACCTCAGTTTAGTAGAACTGAGTTCAAGCCTTCTTTGTACGACTGGGCCTAAGACACAATACTACATTACCAAAAAAAAAAAAACTTTAATTGCAACCAGCCGTCAGTCAATTGATTTAAAGAATTATGTTTTATCATTACATGTATCATTAACATTTTTATTTAAGTAATAATTGTTATTAAACAATATTTTAAAATCATACTAAAAAAATATATTTATGTAACAAGTGCAAAAACTAATACTCTATTTTATAAAGTGGAAGTTAGGCAGCAATTTTATTTCTTACTAAATCTGTATTTTTTTAGCATGGTGATTAAAATGTTACAAATAAAATATGGTCTCCATTATTTTAAGAGACAATTATCCTCACACCTATGAATATTTAGAAAACTGTACGTACAAATTTTTCATTTATATTTCACCACCTACTGTTAAGTTAAATTTTTAAATAGAACACCCCGTATATTATGGCATCATTTAAAAGGTCTTTTTAAAGCTTATATTTAATAATTTTTAAAATATCACCACCTAAATCTGAAAAATGGTAGATATAATTTCCTTTATACCTACCATTACTTAAAGATACATATATCAAATGTGGTATTTTTGTCAAGCTTGTTAAAAGGTTTTTTTACTGGTGATAATATACAGGGTGTTTCATTTGAAAAAAAACCTTTTAGTTTTCTTAAGTTTTCGATGTTCATTTGTTTCCTTTGTTATGCTTAAAAGATAATAGATGAAAAAGTATGAAAATTTTATACAACACGTTTTTTATCCTTTTTGGTTATAGCTAAAAGTGGGTAGCAAAATACTCATAATTGAAAACCATGTACTTACTTTTTGTAAAAATAAGACCACAACAGTATCAATTCCGTTTTTAAATTTCTAAGTCATCCAAAACTAATAATTTTTGATAATGTCTATTAAATTTATTTGCAAAATCTTAAATTTAGTGACGTCGCGTTGTATAATTTTATATTTCAATAAATTGTAGTAGGCATAGAAAAAAACACTAATTTTACGTGTAAAAAAGCATAAAACTGTTATAAAAAAGTTATTTGTTTAAACACTTTATGTAAAAGTACTAAAATAAAGTACTTTATTCTTTTCTTAACCATTAAAATAATGCAATTTTTAACGATCGTGTAAAAAAATATAATTTTGTGCCTTTAAGTTACTTTTAATTTAAATAATTAAGTTTTTTTCAAATATTAAATTTCATATTTATAAATATATTTTAAAACGACGTAGCTGAAAAGAACGCTTAAAGCTAATATAAAATCGCGTAAATTTTTATTTATTAAAATATATCAGTGTTTTTTAATCAAAACCATTTAAAATAGCCAATTAAAAAGTTAGGTCGTTTTAATAATAAGAAAAAACTTTTATAATAATACTTTAAATTTTTAAAAGGAATAAGAGATCTGATACATCGGGTTGTCAATATTTTAAACCGAGTTAAAGACATTAAAAACGAAAAAAAATTAACGCTGTAATAGGTTTAATAGGTAAGGTAGTTTAAAAGTTCATTTAGTTTATAATTTTGTAGAATATGATCTTTCATTATTTACAACAGTAAAAGAAGGTTGCCTAAATTCATAGTTCCAAACAGGATCCTAATATAGTAAAATTGCATACTGTTTACAAAATAGTAAAATACAACAATTACAATAATTTATTAAGTTCTTAGAATAAAAAAACATGAATAAATTTATCCTGTCAGACGAAAATCTACATATTAGTAATCCGTTTTCTTACCCCACAATGCAATATTTCTGTAGGTGTGGTAATATATTTCTACTACTAGAGCGTGTGGAAAGCAGCACTCTTCTGCATGCAATTTTGTTTGGAAAGTGTCACTTTTCCGCACTAGTGCGGAAAAGTACAAAATATTTAAACCAAATATTGGTGAGTCGCAATGAAGGATTTTTATGTACTTCATATTTAAAGGGAAATTTTGCTTTGGTATAGTAGGATATTAGGTAGGATTGTATTAAAATACAAAATGAATAAATAAAATTTTAGTTTTTATGTTTTCTCATTCACACGTGCCGAAAGTGGCTTTTCTGCACTTGACTGCTTGACCGAACTCCACTACGCGTCGTTCGGTTAACTGCAGTGGCGTGCGAAAAAGTGGCACTTTTGGCACTAGTTGGGAAATATACTATTTCCGGCCATAACCGGGTATATTTTTTGGACGCTCACCCTTTCCTAAGCATCCAACATTCACTGATGACGTTTGTCGAAGTTAATTAACAATACAAGACACTTTACTTAATACCACAGTAACGTATCAGGTATACCGAGATTAAATAATTAAAATGTTAATGTTATGGTAAATGTGGATAGTGCGGTTATTATGTACAATTACCGGAAACTATGCATATTTACCAGTGCTCGTGGTAAAGGTTGTAAAAACCTTCGAATTAATCATATTTACCGGCAATTATATAAAATTACCATACCCCTTTGGTAAATATAATGAATAATGAAATTTAACATCGGAATCAATTGCGAAAACCGGAAAATAAATAGGGGTGCTAACCAAAACCAACCTGACCGTGACTTCGGGCACGTTGAATCTTAGTTAAAAAATCCACTACATATTCAGAACTCCAAGTAAAAACGACATGTAACGAGGTCTAGACGCTAATACGTGCGTGGATGCAAGTATCACCCTTCCCGCGCCGTTTCCTCACCATTCCAAAGCTTATGTCAAGTTTTATATAATTACCGGTAAATGTGGATAATTTACCATATTTACCATGTGCGTTGGTAATTATCTATACTTACCGGTAATTATAGATAATTACCGATTGCTTACATTTACCGTGACATTTATATTAAACTAAAAAAAAATATTAACCGACTTCAAAAAAGGAGGAAGTTATATGGCCGACACCTATGTTTTAATTTTATGTTTGTACAATGTACACCGATTTCTCCATTAATTGTGGACCAATTTTGAACATTCTTTTTTTATTCAAAAGAGTGCACTTCCGCGATGGTTCTATAAAAAAAAGCCAGTCAGGATCGCGACAGACAAAGGTACTAGACTTATTGTGCAGACAAAGCTGCCTCTAGTAGATATATACTACCTATGCTGAATGTTTGAACAATCAAACTAGTAAATATAATGTCAAAATATTTTTATTTGTCAAGGTTGTCGTTAAGCTAATAGGAGGTGATTCATTAAGAGGTACCTTTAAAAAATTTTTTAACAATATAAAAAAATAGCTTTATTAAGTAATATTTATTTTCATACGGAAGAACTATATCTTACATTTATTTTTTAAATATAATGGCTTTCAAATGTTGGCCTTAACTGCGCCTAACATGGTCTGTTCTTACGCTCCAATTTCAGAGCGCCAAATCAATTCGTTAGAATCATCATGTACACTCGCAGCTACTGTCGCTATATTTTCTGCACTACGTGCTGAAAGTGGCTCATTTGGTCAAGAATTATTTAATAATGAAAATTGGAATTTAAATTTTTGTGATGGTACAGCCAATAGTCGGCTCAGAACGCCCATTATGCGTGGACCATAAGTTGACGGAAGCGCACGAAACACATTTCTCGGAGAATGATGATTTTCATAATACAGTTGAACAAGTTTAAGACGTTGTGCCGGGGGCTAAGTCTTTCCAGGATAAATTGTCAAGTAGTACTGAAAACAAATACCATAATAGTTTGAAATTTGGACCCTCTTATCTATCCAAAAATATCTACTAGAAAAAGTACCTCTAAATGAATCACCCCTTAGTTAATTTTTTTTTAATTCTGGAAATAATTGCGTGTATTTTAGTTTGGTGGGTCAGGTGCTTTCGTTTATACCCAAATTATACCTACTAGGGGTAGCATTGCCGTTTTGTGTTTATGGTTTACGTGAGAGAAAAAAGGTACTAGTACTGTCTTTTAGTCGATGGTCACCGATTAAATATTAATAATAAAAAACTAAAAAGAGTCAAATAAATATTAAAAAAATGACGTTAAAAAAATTAATATACTTACTGTATATGGTGTTTAAGTATAAAAAAGTTTTGTTTATTTAGTTATTTTCATTTAGTATAGTTTAGCAGGATGTTAGTACCCGACTTCATTTTTTATTATTATTTTTAAGTTATAATTTTAGTGATTTTATTTATTCTCCTAAAGTTGGTTTATTTCTTAAAAATGTTTATATCTTATGCTATCCAAAACCAAAATTAAATAATAATTTTTTAGAGAAAAATAATATGTGCACCTCGTAGTAAAAGCATCTTTCAGGAATTAAAAAATATATCTCTTTCCTACATGGTACTATACCATATTATTAATTAGTACGGTTATATAAAAAACTAAGGTACAAAATTTTAAGCCTTTTTAAAAATTGCTAATACTATGAAATAAATGTATACAGGGTAATTAAAATTCGTCACAAAACTTTAGGCGGGTGATTTCACATTCTAAAATAATTGTAGAGCTTTCTATAATTTTTTTAAAGCATTTTGTAGCTAGTGTTATTTAAATGAGAAAAAAAATTACGACTTAATTTTTAACGATTATTTACGTCTCAACTATTAGATTTTTTAACTTAAGTAAAAATCACCTATTTTAAACGGCTTTCATAGATCTTTTAAAAACTTGCTAAAAAAGTACCTTTGAAGACTAAAAATTATGACAAAAAATTATTAAACGTCGTCTGAGGGAAACTAGTTGCATGGCCTAATACCAATTAAAGTTAAATTTTGTATTTTTAGTTTTAGACCAAGCAAACAGTTTTCCAAAATTGTCTTTTAAAATTTAAAAGTTTGTCTTGTTGTATTACTCATCCTGGGACATACTATATAAAGCTGTATCAATATTTTAATATGTCGAATCACTGCTTTAAGTTTCGTGATCGATTTCTCTATCAACCTGTATTTTTATAACTTAGAGAAATGTGATACACAGTTTATGTTTCATCCTACTAATATGTTTCTAATTGAAGCTTTATCTTTACTTACTACATAGAAAGTAAACATTATGCAAATGGAAACCGTTATAAAAGTTTAAAGTTTTGGTTATGTGTTATACCTGTAAAAGGAGAATGTAATTAAGGGAAATAAGTTACCGCCAAATATTGTAGATACTTATTAATTAATTTAAATCCAAAACATAATATAAAGACAAATTAATCCATATGGGGATATTAAAAGAAAACTGCGAAAGGGTATCTAAAAACGTTTTTAATGGATAACCAATATTTTTAGGGATGGCCAAATTTTTTGTAAGGTATGAAATTGAAGACAAAACAAAAAAAAGTCCCCATTCGTACAATTCTATATATTTAACTCTAATGTTGATACTTCTACCTTCAACTGCCTATTTCTCACCTTTTTATGTTCCACCTTACAGGGGGCCCACCAATTTTAGGGGTGGCCAGACATCTTTTAATGATTAGAAAATAAATATTGCTTAGGTATTGTTGCAAAATTTTGTATTTGTAAAATTTAAAATTTAAGGCCAATTATTTATTATGTCGTATTGCTTAATTAGCAGCAGTAATTTACAGATAAGAAAAACTTAAATCACTATTAAATGAGATTGGATTAGGAGGTGGATTGCATATCCTTTAACTCTGCAACCTGCTCAGGTTTATTGTGTCTTCCGTCCATAGGTTAGAGCACGCTATCCAAGCCGGTCTGTTTTATCAGACTCTACAAGCTTAAAACCGACTCCTTGGTAAATCTTGCCGCTTTGGGTTTTCTTCAAACCGCAGCCGACAAAGCACTCCACAGTACCATACGTGTTTTACGGTTTTTCCTTCTCCTGGCAGAACCTACCTAGGTTTTCTTCTGCATGGCCCATGGTTTCCAGGTGTTTATTAACTCTGCAATGACCTGTTAGTTCCGGTTGTAATTCAGAAGGTGTTTTGTAAATTCTGGCGAGTAAGCCCTAATGAATATTTTCGCTTGACGCTGTCCTGGCTCGGGACCTACCATTGTCCTGCTAGCTTCCTCTTTTGCCACTTCAGCTAAATCACTATACTTCAGTTAATAGGTGACTCACAATTTGGATCCACACACTCTAGGTTACAATTTATAGCATCGTGTTTTTATACTTCAAATTAAATACTTTTAGCATGTATGCCATTTTGAAATTTTTAAGTATTTCACCTTTTGAAATGTGTGTCTTAAAAGTTTTAAATTGATACCTTGTGTATTATACAAAGTATGATAAAATCTTGTTGGGAAAATTTTAGGGTAGAACATATGTATGCATATCTAAAAATGTTGTGACCTTGAAAATGCTCGTTTTTTCATAATACATGGTGTTTAAACTTTTTCGTCCAATACATTTGATTTTATATTTATATATTTTTTTTAATGCACTGTTTTTGAAACGAGAGTTATTTTATTTATTTATCAAGTTTATATTTCTAATAAATTATGGGGAAATATTGTTTTAAATTTTTAATTTATATTAAACGCTTAAAATAGCTTTTCTTTTCTGATTAGTGTGAATGTGTCCCTTAATAATACATTGCACGTACCAAAACTCATGTTAATATTTCATGGGGTTTTTCATTAATGTAAAATAAAGCATTGGAGTTAAAAAGTTTAACTACCCCGTGTTATAAAAAAGCATTTTAAGGCTAACCTTTTAGCTAAATTAGTTTAAAAAAATGTGCTCTTATATTTTGCCAGGATCTTAGATATCCCTATAAATAATAGTTTATCTGCAAAAATCATATATCCCAAATATTATTTTTTAGTTGAATTTAATAATAAGAAGGAACACGCAAAACTACACTGTAAGTAAAAAAATAATTTAACATACGTTTGTTCAAAAACCCAACAGGAATTAATAAATGACTTTAGTAAAAATAAATATAATAAAAAGTAAAATTGTATATTTTAATCTAAACTTTATTAGATCCCAATTATCTACTTTGGATAAATTTTACTAAAAAACAATGTCCTGATATAAATTTTGATTTTAAAAATTTAAACCATACTTTTATATTTAAATACTTTGGGATGTGCATATTACACTAACAGAGATTTTATTTTTAAACTCTTTATTAAAAATTATATTATTTCATTTAAAGTTACTAAATAACTTACATTTTTGCCGGTTTATCTCCAAACACCGCCACTATGTTTATGCTCTTAGTTCACAAACGATTAAGGTTATGTCTACAAAATTTGAAGTAATCTTAAATAAAAGCTCTTTACTCACAATAAAACTACACTCTATACAAAGAGAAACAAAGCTTTCTAAGATAAATCTCGTTACGATGCTTAAACTTCTATTAAAATCGTGTAATATCGACAGCTTGTCGTATATAAACACGCTCGTGTTTCCCGACGAGCAACCGAAAGCTTTCGCGGCGCTTTAAGCTCTGATTGTGTTTCGAAAAGCGGATTCAGGGTTTGCAGGGCTGCATTTTGTGACGTGGAGGGTTAAATGTGGGAGAAAGACCGGACTGTTTTGGGCATGTAAGAAACAGTTTTTTACTTCGTGATTTTTTTAACTGACTGATTCGACATTTTGTAACATTTAATTAAAGAGACAATGGAGATGAAGGTTTAAAGTATTATTGTTATTATTTCATTGTCAAACAATAGTATAAACAAGAAATATTATTTGGCTTTTCTCCAGAATAAAATGAAAAAGTTTATTTAACATTTTAAGAAAATTAAAAGTTTTATACATTATGAAGAACTATTCTGCTCTTACCCAATATAATAAAAGTTATTTTTACTTTAAAAGAAATAAAATAATGAAATATTTAATATTAAGTTACTTACAATACAAAGGTTTCAATCTATAAACAAAAGTTCATTTGGACTCGGTTGAAATTATTTTAATCTAATAAAATAAAATCTTAACAAGACGCCATACGAGAACTGGGCCAATGGTTGCACATTTTTGAGACGCAACCATTGGCCCAGTTCTCGTCTGACGTCTTGTTAAGATTTTATATTATTGGATTAAAATAATTTCAACCGAGTGCTAATGAACCTTTGTTTATAGATTGAAACCTTTGTATTATAAGTAACTTAATATTTAATATTTCAATATTTTATTTCTCTTAAAGTAATAATAACTTTTAATATATTGCGTAACAGCAGAATAGTTCTTCATAATGTATAAAAGTTTTAATATGCTTAAAATGTTAAATAAACTTTTAATTTTATTATGAGGAAAAACCAAATAATATTTTGTTTAAATTTAATCTCCAAGAAAACAAATAAAGCATAAAATAGTTTAAACAATAGTATATTGTGTAATATATAGGAGAAGCAATATATTTTTGGACGATAGTAAAATTTACTGAACGAGGCTTTAGCCGAGTCCAGCAACTACCCTAAATACGGAAATATGTTTTTCCTATGAGTTGCACATACTGTTTATTCTCCAATCAAAATTATATTCAATTTTTGAAAAAAATGGCATTAAATAACATTATTTTTTATTTTAAAAAAATAAACAGTATAATTATTTGATCTTGGTATAATTTGGTACTATGCTATCACATTGTCATGGATTTTTGATTAAACTTGACAAAGGTCATCAGTAAATATTAAAAGCATAGAAAAAGCGAGCGTCAGAAAAAAGGAATTCGAAAAAGTGCATTAATGCATTATCGAGGAAAAAAAGTAATTAAAATATGAAGATTTTCGCCCAAGCGGAAAAAATGTAGTTTTCTGTGATCGGATGGATATTTCCAGTACGTTAAAATGCATTATTTCTGTAGGTAGAAGGCGTTGCTAGGCAATGTTTTTATTCAGCCATGGCCGGCAATATTTTTTCCGGGTACTTAACTTTTCTTATGCTTTTTATATTCACTGATAACGTTTGTCAAACTTAATCAACAATATATGATCTTTAATAATACATATAGTAACGTATTATACCGAGGCCAAAAAATTTGCTATTTATATTTGATAAATTAAAAAATATATATTTTTTTATGCTACCTAAAACAAAAATTGGTAAAGTATCTTCTCCGGAGAAAAAATAGTATATGCAACTCAAAGAAAAAAACGTATTTTGATACCCCTGATAGTTGCTGTTGCTGTTCCGAAATATATCGCTTTTTCTACATGCTACACCGTATTCTATTTTATGAAACTCCGATAGGGTTTCTGTTCTTCTTATACTACAAATGGTTTCACGTCCGAAAACACCATTTTCAAATAACGTATTTAAATAGTTTTAATTTACATGTAATTTCAACAGCTATGTATGTCACTCATGACACAAAAATTTGACAGTTAATGTTAAACGTTTTTCAGAATCTCCTGAAACTAAATCTTACATTTGAAATTTTTAAACCTAAATATTAGTTAACTTTAAAATTTTCATTTTCTTCAATTTTATCTTGACAATGGTGGCAGAGTTGCCACCGAAACGTCAGTTTTTAGTTTTCTATTGACCTATTTTTTTGGATTTTTCTTATTTTTTTTTTAAGAATAAAAGATTCTCATTGGCGTGTACCCCAATGAATACAATGAATGAAACAATACAAAACATATTTATCTTCAGTACATAATTCTTTGTGTTTCTTTTTTTTTTTTTGTAAACATTTCCTAAAATATTACACTTTAAAGAACTTCTAACCCCAGTGAAACCATTTATTCAAAGCTTTTAACCTATTTTAAAGCAGTGTGTCAAAGAGCTCTTAAAGGACCTTACAAGCCATCTTAGGTATTTTCCAAATAATGAATTGATCCCAACCGATTTCCCAATGGATTTACCGAATTGTAACTTTGGTAAAAGGACCAGTTTCGATACGAATCTCTGGCAAGATACACCAGTTGGCGGTGCAATCATACTGTTAGGACTTTGGTTCATTAAAGGCTTCTCGTATTACATTAGAACATGGAAGTTAAACACTCTTAAAATAGGCATATTAAGGAGTTACATAGGTTTATATAAAAAAAAATGTTATAGTTGTCTAACTAAATATATAAATATACAATAGATTTAGAATAATTGCTTAATATTTTAAACCAATTAAAGTAAAAGTATCGGTAAAGTAAAACTGTGGGATATTGACATATTTCTAAAAATAATCATGAATCGATCTTTGCACACTTTTTTAAGATATGATTAGCCAGTACTTGCCAAAAAAATTTAATATTACAAACAATTTAACAAGCCAATTCATCATGCAAATTATAGCACAAATTGTACTTTTTGTACAAAAACACAAGAAATAGAAAACTTTGTTTGCGTTTTTATTAAAATTTTTAAGTTGTTTGACATAATTTTTAAAAAACAATCAACCGATCTTTTGTGTATGTAGCACCATTCATCAGGATGCGATTGATCAGTACTTTAAAAAATATATATTTTTTGTAATCATACCACTATCTTATAAAGAAAACGATATTCTGAAGACGTACAGGAAACAAAGTACCGATAACCAATTTTTTTTAAATTTAAAACAAAATTTATACAAAATATATTAGTTATTTAAATTTTTTGTTTAAAAAATTGTGTGTAGGTACTGTATTAAAAATATTATGGTTTAGAAATTAAATTTAGGTTACAAAAGATGTACTTAAATATTTCTGCATCGCAAATTCTTTTGCCATTTTGCTTTGGCCAGTTTCTTTTTAAAAATAAATAAATATTCTTCTACAAAAGCAACAGCGGCCCTACGAGTATATGAATAAAGAGAGGGTAAGCGTCAAACGAGCGAATGATTTTTCGCAAAGGCTAGACTAGACAGCCTATTAAAATATCAAGGTTATCAAAAAAAAAAAAGATGCAACTGGTCACAAAATGGTCAACATTAGTCAGCATGATTAGTAAATTGATCGGCGAGATTAAAGGAGTTCTGTATTGAATGAGATTTAAAAAACAAACTCTAAAAGCTAGTACCAATTAGAAAGTTGGTTATAAGTATTTAATATTTGGTAAAAGATCCTGAAATAAATATAAAGAGTTTAAATTTACAATTACTGTTAATTTTTAACATGGGCTATTTAGATTTTATATTAATTTTTATGTGTAAACCAGAGGGGCTGACTACACTATTTAAATTTTTCTAAAACGTCCTTACTTTTTGTGCTACACTATATGTACTATTTAGGTAAACCAGTAATTTTCCTAATGGTTTCTACACAAAAAGGTATACTTTGTAAGAATGGCTTTGAGCAACCGTTTTCCAGATATTTGAATTTAAGTGGTTTAGTGCAACGAAAAAGTGCCTTTAAAAACAGCGTATTATGGTAGGTTTTCATCTGACATTTATTGCATGATATTTATGTCAAGCAGAAATGTAAACAATAAAAAAATTCTATCAGACATAAATTTTTGACCGTTTACATTAACCAGAATTGTCTGTCTGACATAAATAGCATGCAATAAATGTCAGATGTAAACCTACCATTCGTCATAACTACAGCTGCCTCATGATATACGAATGATTTAATGTATTCTTCCATATACTTTTTGGTTGCACTAAGACACTTAAATGCAAATTTCTCGAAAACGGTTGCTCGGAGCCATTCTTACAAAGTTTACCTTTTTGTGTAGAAAGTATAGGGGTGTCTACTGCTATGGGATGGTACATACAGAGTAAAACAAAAAGTTGTGACGTTTGAGAAAAATTTAAATAGTGTAGTTAGCCTCCTAGTTTACACACACAAAATCTAATATTAGATTTGAATAGCTCATATCAAAAAACCCATGAGTTTCACTAAAATATTCAAATAATATCAGAAATTATCAAAAAAATATATATTTTTTTCACTTTGGCACCCAGTATCTTCCTTATTTTTAACTTTTGGATATAGGTATGTTTAGTTAAATCTTAATATTTTTACATAAGGAATCAGTGGTTTTTCTATGTACCATTAATTAGCGGACACCCTGTATTATAATATATATAAAATAAATGATAAATACAGTTTTATTTATCATAAAGGATTTTGTGTCATTTAAAAAAAAAATGGAAACTGAAAAATTTAGTCATTGGCTGCCATATGTTAACTATTGGCCACTGGAATACCACTGATTGGCATGCTACTATAAAATAAATGACATTAGGTCTAATAATGTAATAATAAATGAAGCTAAAAATTATTATTTTTATAAAAAACAACCAAAGCTAGTTGGGTAAATAAAAATTACCAATTGAAAATACTTTTTAACATTGACCATCTCTGACTGCACAGGATTTGCAGTATTTTCAAAGAGTATTTACAAAAAAGCAAAGAATCAAAGTTAGCGTGCTTTTACAATTTCTTTAGATTTTACATATACACTGAGACGCTACTGGATCAATAATCTGAATCTAGGTAGAGCATTACAAGCGTCTTATTACACTAAATGAGTGTACCAAGTTTCATCTAAATCGGTTAAAGGGTTTTTATTTTTTATTTTAACGCACTGTATCTCAAAGAACTTTAGTACCGTAGTTAGGAAACACCCTGTACATAGTACATATGATTTAAATAAAATTTACTTATTATCATAACTGTCTCCTAATGGTTAGCAGATGCTAATAAAAACCTGATAATGATCAACCTTTAAAACTTTAATCATTTTAATTATCTGAATACCTGAATTGAAGGGCCATATTTCACAAAATATTGTTGAATTTTCTGAACGCTATTTAAAGAATGTTTTTAATGGTAATAGGTATACAGGGTGTTTCGATAAAAAATATATATTTTTTTATCTACAGTGTATATTACTACCATTTCATTTAATTTTTTTCGCAAGATGACTCCCATGTGTCGTTTTAAAATTTTTATTTGTTTTTTTTTATTTTATAATAGTAATAACGTATCAATTTATGATTCTTATTTTTTTTATTGATAAACTAAAGAAATAAAAGTCAAACATCATAGAAGATAACTGTATAGAAATATAATTTTTAGGGAAAAGTTTTTTTTTAATAAAACATGTATTTATTGAATATTATCAGTGTCGGACTGGGCGCCATTTGGCCCACCAGGAAAAACGTTAAAATGACCCCCTTGTACAGGGTGTCCCAAATTTAATGGTGACTATGGAGATTTCCGTTATCACGAAGCTAAACTAACGACTAAAATTAGGCGGTGGCCCAGTGGAATATTAAAAAGTTCTTAACATCAATGCGCAAAATGTTTTGACTTTCAAAAGTTATCAGAGGGTTTTGTTTAGTAATATTTAAAAGTAGAAAATTAAAAGCAAGTCACTTGAGTATTATTGTAGAAATATTTAACCCAAGGAAGCGCCGCGGGATAATCAATAGCTTATAACTTTTATGAGAAAAATTTTTGACCATCTAAAATTATGAGAAGGCTTTTTAAAAATATATAATAATAGGAGATTATAATCGAAGCCGTTTGCAAATTTATTGCAAATTTTTGTCACCACGTAGCTGAAACTGTCGACTAAAAATAGAAGGTGGCCCAGTAGAATATTTAATAGTTCATACCTAACTTCAATGCGCAAAATTTTTTAACTATGAAAATATATCAGAGAGCTTTATTTAGAAATATTAAATGATAAAAAATTAAAATTAAAGTCGTTCGCAAATTTATAACAAATTTTCGTTACCACAAAGCTGAAACTGGCGATTAAAAGTAGGAGGTGGCCCAGGGGAGTATTTAATTCAATGCGCAAAATTTTTTGACCATTAAAATTTATCAGACTGCTTTATTTAAAAATATTTAATAGTGGGAAACTAAAATCGAAGCCGTTCGCAAATTTATTGCAACTTTTCGTTACCACGAAGCTAAAACTGGCGACTAGAATTAGGTAGGGAGGAAGGTAGCCTAGTGGAATGAATATTAATACTTTATAACTTCAATGCGCAATTTTTTTTTAATAAATCGAAGGGTTTATTAAAAAATAATAATGAGTAAGAAATTAATATCGAAGCCGTTTGCAAATTTATTGCAAATTTTTGTTACGATGATGGTGAAACTAGCCACTAATACTAGGAGGTAGTCCAGGGGAATATTTAATAGTTCATAACTTTTATGCGCTACATATTGACTAAATTATAAAACTAAAATTTATCAGAGAGCCTTATTTAGATATATTTAAAAGTGGAAAATGAAAATGTATGCCATTCGAAAATGCTTTATCAGAGGGTTTATTTAAAAATATTTAATCACTGTCGTACTGGGCACCATTTGACCCACGTACAAAAGTTAAAAAGACCCCCTGTACAGGGTGCCTTAAATTTCAGGGTGATCATTAGGATTTCAGCAACTGTAAATACAAAGTTGTTTAAATTAGTGCGAAGTTGCATAACTAGAAGCACTTCAATGTACCTCTCATAAATCTAAAAAAATCCGAAACTTTTGGAGATATGTGTAAAGAAGCAACATTTGTGATTTGGTTTTTATTCTTCTGTAATGATATATACCATTAAATTATTCTTGAAAAGCTTTATTGAATATAGGGTATTTCGTTGCATTGTCTCATTTAAAGAAACAAAGTTGATGGTTTCTCAAAGACGAAAAGTCGCATTTAAAATATGTAGTGCTCAATACAATGCTTTCAATAAGTGCTTTCAGTTTTTTAATACTGTTTTACATGAGCTGCTAACAAAATAAAACAACGAACGACATTTTTTTCCAGTTATGTTCCAAAGTTTTCGGATTCTTTAAAAATAATATTAATAATAATGATACACAAAAGAGATTCTAAATAAACTTTGCCCTTATTTGTATCTCATACGGTTTTTGAAAGCCCAATAGTTACCCTCGAATTTGGGGACACCGTGTACAATTTTAAAATATTATACCTAGTATTTAAAAAAAAAAAATGCAATATAAAGTAGTAACATTTATTTAAAAATCTTATAAGATTGTATTTTACGTCCAGTTTACAAAACATGTTTTAAAAACCTCTATATAAACACGAATTAGGGCTACAGCTTTAAGAAGTCAATGCAATTATGCAAAAATAACTATTCTTTAAACATTCTTGTCGCAATTCCAATCTTATACTTTTTTAAAAAAATGTCTATTCTTTAAACCTTTTTTTGTTTTAAAACATAGCTATTGTAGATATAAATTTGCAGAGAATAATTTTTTCATTACATTCGATTTTTCCCTGTATTTCCTCCGGCGTTGGCCCACCGGGCATTTGCCTGGTGACCCGGTGGCCCAGTCCGACACTGAATATTAATTTTTATGAAAAAAGTATTTAAACATGTGTTAGGATCTGGTTGTAAAAAATGAAGTAGAAAATATTTATTTATTAAAATTTTAGTTAGTCCCAAGGTAATTAAAAAAGAAATACAGTTGAAATAATGTACTTAGATAGCGAATTTTAATGAAAAAATCTTACTTTTTATTATAACTTAACAAGAAAGCAAACTGGCAAAAGTAAACACAGCCCTTCTATAGTTTTCCAAGTCTTTAGGTTTAAGGAAGGGAAAAGTTTAAGTACATTAAGTAAACAAGTTTGAAGGTTTAAAGCTGAGATTTGTTTAAAATTTGGACAAAGATATTTACATTAAACCTTATGTTCGGTACTTTGTTAGGGCATGATGTGCGTCAAGTATAAGATGTAAATTTGCTTTCAAGAGAAACTTAATCAAAAAATCAATTCTCGCACTTTGCTTGAAAAGATTAAGAAACCAGATTAAGTTACTTTAGATGGTAATTTTATTGGTAAGAGAAGCCTTTTAATTTATATTAATACTCTTTTAATAATCAAGCAAGAAAAAAATGTAAAATATTTTTGTTAATTTTCGTTTTTTTATCTTTGGACAAACCACGAAGGCTTAAAGTTACATACTAACGTACCGTGGGTGTCTTAAGCGAGGAAAGAGGGAGTTTGTTGACACGGGACTTAAATACTTGAAGATTTGGGGGGAAGGAAAAACCTCCGCGGGCAGCAGGTTCCACATTCTAGAACGAAAAAGTGGGAGGTTCGGGGTCTGTCCAATTGGACTGTATAGGGATGCATACGCGCGGCACCATGAGTTTTTCTGTTGAAAACCGTGAGTGGAGGAACTATACTGGACAATTCTTCAGAGCAGCAGCCATGAAAGTACCTATAAAAAAGCGATACAGACATAGCCCGACGATGGGCAAGGGAGGAAAGCCTTTCTGTAAGTGAAGAATCATTAATAAGACGAATAGCTCTTCTTTGAATGGAATCAAGAATGCTTAGGGTTGTGGGGGACGCCATGCCCTAGATATGAGAACAATATTCCAAGGGAGATCGGATTTGGGACACATACAAAGTGTATAAATTAGAAGAGGAAAAATACTTTTGGCTCGAAAGAGAAATCCAAGCTTTTTGAAGCTGCTGTGGCTATAGATACAATGTGTTTATGCCAGTTAAGGTTACTTTCAAATGTGACGCTCACAAAATTAAAGTCTTTGCTTTGTAAAACTTGGCCGCTCATAAGTAGAGGATGAGTATTTGATGACTCTTTTTGCGACAAGGAACATGATTGTGTTTTGGATGCATTAAAGTGGACGAGATTTTTGGCGCCCCAATCCAATATTAAATTAAGATCCTGCGAAAGGGATATCTGCATCGAACTGCGTTTGTTTTCCAAATCAGGTTTAGTGATGGGTTTGGGAACCTGAAAACTAAAGTAAAGGGTACTTTCGTCAGCGAAACTATGAATGGAATGGAATTAGTTGTAGACGAGAGAAGGTCGTTGATGTGAAGAAGAAACAATGTTGGTGCCAGAACTGAGCCCTGAGGCACTCCAGCATTTACTTGGTGAAAGCTTGAGGAATGGCCGTCCACAATAACCGATATACGTCG
Source organism: Listronotus bonariensis (assembly GCA_014170235.1). Lineage (NCBI taxonomy): Eukaryota > Metazoa > Arthropoda > Insecta > Coleoptera > Curculionidae > Listronotus > Listronotus bonariensis. Next base: position 75,463 of record JACEGR010001649.1, on the reverse strand, counting down.
ATCAGATGGATAACTAGAGAGCCAAGTACAGCGTTTAGTTGAAAGACCATAGGAGGGAAGTTTATTAAGAAGTGCGGCATGCCAAACTTATTACTTATTTTTTTAAACTTTTTATTTGACTAGAATGAACGCGTCGAGCTTTGACGGGTAGAAATAAATTAAAACTAAGCCGCGCCCGTTGCAGCTCTGGTGGGGTCGACAGCGTCGATCACCGGAGTTAAGCATTGTGGAGCACGGCCATAACTTGGATGAGTGACCGCCGCCCAGGCACCCGGTGGTCATGGGTCATGGGTCAGCGGACTAAAAAGCAACCATCCAAGTTATGGAATGAATGGCCTTTAAATGGGAAGAAGTAGCGTCAGGGCAAAATAAGCCTCTAGGCTGCAGCGCACCCCAAAGGGGGTGGTGGTCGAACCAAAGTGGGGACACCCTTATTTGCTTTTAAAAATTATAGTACCGCAACCGAAAAACTTTAGTCGGTGATTCTACAAAAAAAAAAAAGGAAAAAAACGTTATATGAACATACGTCTTAGTTTCTTAACTACGGGTTCTTCAAAATTAAAAAAAAAATGTTTTTTTGTAATATTTTTTTACCAATTTATATATTGTTATAAAATTTGAGAGACGCCATCTATGTATCAAAGACATTTTTTAATTTACAAGAAAAGAAAATGTTTAACCAGTGTCGTTCCTTAGAGTTTTGGGTAAATATTTTTAAAGAAAAAATGGTACGCCACTGCGCTGTTTGGACAAAAATTTAATTTTTGCCTAGGAGTAAAGTACCTGCATTTATGATAACATCGAAAAATGTTATTAAAAAAAAGAGTTTAAAATTTTAAATTACATTTAAATATGAAATTTTGTTTAATCACAATTTTTTTTTCTGCAATAATGGTAAAAATTTAAATTTGTATATTTGTGCAATATATTTTATGATTATAAATTTCCTAGGACAATTTGAATTATTTTCTGTTGTGTTCTTGTTATCAAAATAGGAGGAATGTACAATGTACTAATGAACAAACTTAATTTTTTTGATTCAAGCAGAGGAAAAAAAAATCATTTTTTAAATTAACAACATTGCATATTTAAAAATTAATTTTTAATTTTAAAAATCTTATCTTTATATCAATTTGCGATATGCAAAAATACAGGTACTTTACTCCTAAGCAAAAATTACATTATTGGCCAAACCTTGTAGATGACTAACACAATTAATATCTGATGATTGAATTTTAGAGTTTGGACCATGCAGAACTTTTTATAAAGAAAAACTTTTTTCATTATATCAATAATAAAAAAGTTTCCCATATGATGCCAACTTACGTGGACACACTGTATATGTTTTGAATGCATTAGCCCATAAGTGCTAATTATATTTTTTGTATATTGATCCTTTTTTATTTTATTTTGTACAATCCACGAAGGCTGAAAGCCTAATTACTAAGGTATCGTGTGTCTTAAGCGACGCATGGGGAAATTTGTTAACCCGGGACTTAAATACTTGAAGATTTGGAGGTGTAGGAAAGACCTCCGCTGGCGGCAAATTCCACATTCAAGAAACTCTAGGGATAAAAGAACGAACAAAGTGGAAAGTTTGGGGCCTGAGCAGTTGGACCGTATAGGGATGCATACATGCGGCACCACCAGTATCTTTGTCGGGAGTTGCAAGGGAAGGGACTAAACTGGACAATTCCTCGAAGCAGAAGCTGTGAAAGTACCTGAAAAAGAGCGATAGATCCCCTTCAGCCCGACGATGGCCAAGTATTTTAGTACGTAAAGGATCATTAATAAGACGAACAGCTCTTTTTTAAATGGAATCAGAAATGCTAATAGTCTCTGGGCCCATGATAAGAATACTTTTAATACCTTTTAGAGGGATCCTTTACGAATCTACAACGCTTTAACCCAGCCTTTTAATGTCAAAAGTTTCGGGTGTCGGACTGGGCGGAGGCGTGACTTTTTTGTCGGACAAGTTTACGACAATGTTTAACATGCAATTTTTTAACATTTTGCCAAAAATCGTTACAGTCACGAAATCCATCCAGTCATCGGACTACCCAAAACATGTGTTTGAGCCACGGACGTATACATAGCTTTTATTGAAGGGGTTTTTGACGACCAAAAAAAAAATTGGTCTTAAAAATCTTGAAAAGCAAAAAAAATCGTTTTGCTTTCCAAAAACGTTGATTTTTTAAACTCCACATTCTTTTTCCCCTATACTAAGGGTGAAGTCCACATAACTGTCCATAATAAGAATACAAGTGACAAAGGACTTTTCCCTACAATTTTCTTTTCTTCGCCATGCTAAGGGGGGTTACAACATTAAACCCCCACTCCTTATATCCGTCCGTGGTTTGAGCCTTCTGGTTTCATGACTTGAACCCTTACCTAAAAAGGGTTGTAAGGGACGTCATTTCCTAGACATAAAAACAATATTTCAAAGAGGTTCGAATTTGGAATACATACAGAGTGTATAAATTAGAAGGGGAAAAAGTAATTTTTGCTCGAAAGAAAAATCCTAGTTTTAAAGTCGGCGCCGCCTCGCCGTGGCTATGGATACAACGTGTTTATGCCAATTAAGGTTATTATCAAATGTGACGCCCACAAGATTAAATGTGTCCTTGCACTACAAAACCAAGTTTCCCTCAGCAATAATTTCTCAAGTTTATGCGTACATGTTAAAAATCACCCTGTATAAATAAAAACTCTGTATATCGAAATAATAAGAACACAACATTTACGTGCCAATGCCTCCAAATACAGTGTTCGCGCAGCCAAAGAGCGGAACTTACAAAGGCAAAGTACGAATCGAAGTTAGTCCTTTTAGGGAAGTTTCAATGCATCGTATCCATTGGGGATCGTTAGGGGATCCATTCATTATTTAGGAAATGTCTAAGATGCTTTGTTAAGCTGTTTGAAAGCATTTGAAACATTGCTTTATAATAAGTTTTGAAAGTTGGATAAATAGGTGCAGTTGAGTGATATTTACTTGTAATGTTGTTTACAGTTGCTGAAAACTTATGACTTCTTTTACAATTTTAGGATATCTTTGTTTTACCATGTCATTTCTTATAAAAATCTTATTTATTAAAAAAGTTACTTAATAGGTGGCAATATCACAAAACTTTTATGTAAGTACGTGATTAAACTAAAAGAGTTATTTTCCATGTATTAATTACACACACTACTACAAAGTTTTGCTCCCAGAGATGTGATGTATGGTTTTCGATGATTGAAGAGTGATGGAAAAGAACTGACTTTGGAGGGCCTTTATTAAGGTGACTTGTACCCTAAACCTGTCAAGGACCCTACCGAACCAAATTCCTACAGACCCATTACACTTGTAAATTCCATGCCAAAAGTAACAGAGATTGCTATACTACCTATTATAAAATCCACAAATATATAATTACCCCAAGAACAGTTTGGTTTTACACCAGTTTTGCATCCAAACTTACAATGACATAGTGGCCTTATTTATAAGCTTCTGATAGTACACAATCTACCATTGTACCTCATTTCACTCCTGCACTCCTATATCAGCGGTACTATGCAGATTAGGGTGGAGGGCTCTCTGTCAAGCATCAAACAGTTTAAGGCGGGTGTCCCTCAGGAAACTGACCTCTTCCCTCTCCTGTATAACATCTACACGGCCGATATCCCAACCTACCCCAATACCAAACTTGCACGGTTTGCTGACGACACTCTAATCTATGCTCGATCATTCTATGCTCAAGCAGCCAAACGTCATATTCAGATGCACATGAATATTCTTCAACCTTATTACCGTTAATGGAAGGTCGAAATTAACGCTAGTAAAACCGTGTGCACGGTGTTAACCAAAAAGTTTACCAACCACTGCATTTTAGAATCAATCGTTATTGAAGGAATACCCATAGTACCTACCAGAACAGCCAAGTATCGGGGTGTGACTATAGATGAGAGATTGTCGCTTATGCAGCATACAACAGCAACAGTAAAAAAGCTTTTCTAGCTACACGAAGTCTATATTCTTTACTCACACCAAGATCCCCATTGTCACCATGAAATAAACTTCTTATTTACAAGCAGATTATTCGGCCGATGATGACCTACACATCACCGGTATGGTGATGCGTAGGTCATTTTTTTATCTTTTGACATCCCACGAAGGCATATGCCTAAATACCAGAGTACCGTGGGTCTCGGGTCATTAGATGTTTAACCCATCGTTCCCCCAGCTCCGTAAACGTTGTCCAAACACTGAAACATGCAGCTATGCATTTCACAGCACCTTTTAGACAACGCGGTAGTGCCACCACGGTCGTTATTTTTATATAACTACTACCTAAATATGTCTCCCCGCTGGGAATCGACCTCTGGCTGGCCCAATTTTCTAGGCTTCAGATACAACAAAACAAAATCCTAAGGGGGTAACTTTCTCCAGTCGGTACACATCGATACAAGTGCTGCAGGAACTTACCGAAACTGAGTGAATACGTGAGTACGTACATGCTCTAAGCGATAAATTCTTTAGAACAAAAATCTTAACATCACCACTCACAGTAAATCTCACTGCCGTTTGCTAAGATCCGGATAACACCATTATTTACAAACCAATATACCATTGATTACCTTTGTATTACGAGCACCTGTAAGCCCGAGCATTTAGCATAAAAACTCTTTCTCCACTTAAAAAACCCGAGAGACAACAGCAATATAACACGAATAGCCAAACATATACAAATCGTTAAACTGTACTCCTTGTTCCTTAAATGTAAAACTGATTTTTTGCCTTTTTCAGTAATACCAAAATGTCATAAAGTCAATCTTCCATCACTGCGTTTATATCGAATAGTTGAAGCTGGCTTGAGTTAAAGCGGCTTTTAAAAGAGGCTTCAATAAAGCGATATAAACGCGCTTAAAAGTGACTTGAATCGTTCAAGTCAAGCCTAAAAATAAGTAGGGTTGACTTTACTGAAGCCGATTAGAAACACGATATAAACGATTCAAGCGGGCTTAATAACCGTCTAACTTTAGATAAATGCTTCCTCGAACATCTTCAGTGTCAAATTCATATATGATTTCGACATTTTTTTTAAATATGAGTTGAAAAACAGGTTAAAAAACTTTTAAATACGCTTACACCCACAATAGCACACAAAACGGGACAAATTAAAAAGTGAGGTTTGTTTTTCATTTAATGTCTACTGTGAAGTTGGATGCAAAACTGCCGCATGCGTTCGACGATGGCCTGAAATGTGCTTGACCTCGATTTTCAATCGACTTTCAAGCCACCGAAATAAACACGTAGACTTGGAAATTGCTTCAAAGCCGCTTTGTTTTCAAGCCAGCTTCAACTATTTAATAAAAACGTAGTATATAAGAACAAATTTCAAATAAAAGTACTTCAAGGCTCCAGCCAATGCAATATCGCAAAAGACCACTGAAAAGTCACTTCTGGACAGCAGCGGCTTAATAATAATCATATAAAATCATGGAGTTTACCAAGGGCTAACATCAGCCGGCGGCCTTGCGTCATTACTGCCTCCTTGTCTGTTTACTAGATGCTCAGCTCATGGAAGCGAAGAAGAATACTTATTGTAAACTACATGAATAATTTATTTATGTTATGTAATAAAAATATTTCAAAAGTAAAGTATTATCTTTGTTCGCGGGTCTAGTAATGAACTGATTCTGAACCAGAACCGAACTGGTTTAGAATTGTTTTAAAGCGCATGACTAATTATTTATTAGTTCGGAATTTTTATTTACTACGAACGATTTTCTATACAGCTGAGGATGTATTCTAACATAGCCTTTTGGTAAGGATTTTTCATGGTTAATTTGGATACTACATTAAAAAAAATTAATTCAAACAAAAAGGTAATTGTTATACTGTCGAAAGCCACTCGAGGTCTCTCGGCGGAAGAAGAGGGATTCCCTGCCTCCTCTCGTTTTTAACATAAGTATGTGTATTTAACTAAAGATAAAATTCAAACAACAAGAAATGGGAGAATCTTGTAATATTGTCTATATTTTTTAATTAAATCTTTATTTATTTTATTGCATACATTCATACGAAATACAATTAAAAATCCTTTGTTTATATACGCTCAGAATCACAAAAATATTTAAAAATATTCAACAGGTATATTAACCCGCATAAAAGTAACAGAAACAAATAAACTGTAATACAACGGTTTATTTCTGTACCACAAAAACAGAAAACAGGTCAACATGTCGACAATGCGCATGAAATTCCGAACTGAATTTTTAGTTCCAACAAAAATCCCAGGAGTGCTAATCAGGTTACGAGCCGGTAACGAACTGATTCCATTGTAACCCGCGAATACAGAACTGTTACTAAAAATTCAGGATTTTACTAACGCGAACACTGCTTTTTCACTGCGCATGCGAATATTCCCAGAACCGGTTCAGAATCGAACCCGCGAACAAAGCTATGGTTATTTGTAAATAGTTTCTTGTAAATTTAATTTTAAATTTTTTTATTTAAAACTAACATCTGTTTTATTTATTGATAGAATATATTTTAAAAATTTTATTTCCAAATTTCCGCCCTGCAGCATTACGCTCTGGTGTCTAGCACCACTTGCACCACTTGGTAGGCACGGCCCTGTGACCATGGATTTGGCTTGGGCAGCAAAAATACAACGGAAACCATACATAGGATGTGAATCATGGGTAACGATATTTTTCTTTAGCTTTCTGAATATTTTTTAGCAAATAAAAAGTGGTGACTCAGATATGCGATCGATATATGTTTTTGATGTAATTTTTTTAAATTGCGGATTTTTTCCAGTTTTTGGAGTAACCTGATGGTTAAATTTAAACCGCGGATTCTTGTTTTTCGTGACAAAAGTTGCATAGAAATCCATTGATCACATTTCAGAAACCGATATTTCTTTTGATAGAGTGGTTATAATTTTTAAAAAGGTACATTTTTAAACTTTTATTTTTGGTAATGTTTAGTTTACAGAGTGTTTCCTTATGGCGGAAAAGAGCGTCATATTTTTTTTATTGTATCCTCCCCACTTTGTTGTGACATTTTATTAACACAAAAATCAAAATGGCCGATTGTGCGATATTGGGTAACTTTGTTATTTAAAGGGGGACCCCATTTATATTTTTCTACAACTCTAAAATGTATACTTTTTTCCTAAAACAATGCAAGAAAAACTATAGTTATTTAAAAAAATAATGAATGGACTGCATACAAATTTGCTATGTACAGGATGGCGCCTTTTCGTTGACCTTGCAGGGTATAGCAAAAACTAAAAGAGATAAAACAAATCTGATGCGCCATCTTGATTTCAATTTTTGAAACAAATTTAATGGTAAAAACAAACCATGGCTAACTTGATTCGTTTTGAAGATACAGAGTGTTTTTCAAATTTTGTCAATTTGGCCACGCACTTGTAACTCGCTTGAAAAGTTTTACGGATTTTTACTTTAAATTCACTGGCGCACCTACACTTTTTTCATTGACTTTTATTTTAAAGTTATAACACAAAGTTTGGTGTTTTTAAATAAAACACCCTGTATATTTATCACCAATAGGAAGGTCTTCTTAAAAGCTATAAGAAACGCAATATTTAATATATCCATTCCTAATAGTTTCGGAAATATGGTCATCATAGGATTTTTTTAATGAAACACCCTGTATATTATATTACCGTTGCAAATATATTTTAAAGAGGTAAAAAGAAATACCACATTTGATATATTTATCTTTTATAGTTTTGAAAATATGGCCATATAAACCCAAAAATAGTAGATATACGCATTAAGATTTGGACACTTATATTTCCGAAACTGTTGGAAAAAATAACTTTAAATGTGGTAAATTTTTAAAGGTCTTTAAATTGTCTTTTCAATGGTGATAAAATATAGAGGATGTTTTATTTTTAAAATGCCATTTTTTCTCGAATTTCGGACGATGGCTATATGTCCGAAACTATTAAAAATTAAATATATTAAGTGCGGTATTTTTTACAGCATTTAAAAATACCTTACTATTGGTGATAAAATATTCCATTTAAAAAAATCCCAACTTTGTGTTACAACTATAAAACAAAAGTAAATAAAAAAATGTAGGTACACCACTCAGCTCTACATAAAAGTCCCTAAAACTTTTCTCTTTACATTTTTCTCTATCTCTAATATCAAGAGAGTTACAAGTGCCTGGCTAAATTAAAAAAATTTGAAAAACACTCTGTATATACAAAACGAATCAAGTTAGCCATGATTTGATTTTACCATTGAAATTGTTTCAGAAATTGAAATCGAGATTTCGCAACCAGATTTGTTCTATCTCTTTTAGTTTTGACTATACCCTGCAAGGTCAACGAAAGGGCGCCATCCTGTACAAAAATTTGGCAACAAAGCTATACATTATACACAAAATAATAATTGTACTCTTACATTCCTTGTAGTAATTTTTTTAGAGACCAAAAATCTATTATTTTTTTAAATAACCATAGCCTAGGTTTTTGGGAAAAAATATTGAGTTGTAAGATTGTAAAAAAACAACAGCCATTTTGCTTTTGTTTTACCGGAATGTCACAACTAATGACAATACTTTAAAAATCCAAGACTTTCTGCAAAAACTGCATCTTTATTTGTTTTATATTTCATCCATGATATCATATCCCCAAGTCTAACCGTTTTTGAATTAATTTAAATTTGATATCAAAAATTACGTTTTCAGGGTTAAATATAACGATTAATTTCTCTTATATGGAGTTTTCTAATATTTAATTGGGATTGGTTTTCTTCTAACGGGGGACCTTCTATAGTAGATTATGTTGATATTTTGGTGATAAATTAATACAGGGTGACCGAAAAAAATAAATTAAAAAAATATCAAAAAAACATAAAAAGTCAATTTCTTTAAATGGAAGCCCCCAATTAATTAATATTAATATATAATTTTCCTAGGTCAAAACGTTATACGGCTCTTAAGTTTTGTTTAGTTGGGCATGGGGACGTCACGCAGCTTTGGAAATGTTACTATTTTTTGAAATTTGATTATTATGAATCAAAAATGTGCAAATATTATTTAAATTTGTTAATTAACTAATAAACATAACACACTGAAAAACGAGGAACTAATATTAAACGCCATATAATTCTAAAATTTGCAGCCAATGTTTTGCAACATTGGCTGCAAAAAATGTGCATAGATTAACGCATCATCTACAAATAATGCCACCTTGGTTAAGGGGTATTTAGGAATGTCGGCAGTATACAAATTATAAAGTTTGGGCGAAAGAACTGTACCTTGTGGTACTCCCAGAAAACAAACCGCCGCTCTTAGCAAAAGCTTACGTTTAATTCCCTCTTCCAATCTACTATGTACTCTCCCGCAATTCACCGCTGCAACGAGCGCACTAATTTGAGCAGAACAAGGGCTGTCGGCCCACCGCTTCCGTCCTTCGTTGGACCCCAACCCCAATATTTACTATGCTTTTGAATCCCTATTATCGGCGTGTTGGTTTTTATACCTGTTCAAGATAAGCTTTTTGCTTTTCGTGTCATTCACCGTGGACTCGGTACAGCCAGTTTGATAAATCATATAAGAAACGCGAAACGTGTCACTGAAGAGGGTCCTGGTAAAAGACATAAAAAGCTTGATCCTTTCTCTTAACTATTGAAAAAGAAAGATTTCTTTTTCAAAAAGTTTTTATTTAACAGCCTATTGTAATCAATGAATAAATGAATTAAATTAGATTCTTGTTAAAACGCGCTTTCAGATTTAATAAGCAGGTATAGAAATTTTTTAATTTAAGATCATAAATTTATTACTAAATTAAATAAGAGTTTTAATTTCTTACACACTTAACTACATGCAAGAGCGAGGTTCCCAGTTTTTAAAGAAAATAAATGGAAATAATTCCCAACTGTTGTTATTTTATACGAAATAGAAAATCTTCTTTTTTGACAGTTAAATGACATGCAAACTTGTCAAGTCACCAAGACTTGTTTAACCCGCCTCATAGAATTTTTATAAGCAGGTATAGAATTTTTTTAATTTAAGGTCATAAATTTATTACGATATTAAATAAGAGTTTTAATTTCTTACACACTTAACTACATGCAAGAGCGAGGTTTCTGAGCACCACATTAATCAGAAACGTAATTGGGCATTAAATTAAGACACCCCAATATTGTGCCGGAAAAGCGTCTGAACTGGTCACTTAAGAAATGCAATTAATCTTGTTTTTAACGAGGTAATTTATTCCTAGTTAGAGTGCGAAGGACATGCGTTTACCACTGAATGATTTGGTTATATTTTAGCAAATGGCGGTGATTATAGAGATAGTCAAGAGCGGTTGTCCTTAATATTAATGCTAAAATTTCCAAAACCCATGTGCGCCAGCAGGTTGACATCCAGGGGGTGCAAAAAAATGAAAACATGGATAAGCAAAGAAAAAATTGGATCAAAAAAAAGGTCCTCA